>CM049798.1:28389608-28559608 GCA_027422405.1 Ptychobarbus kaznakovi | reverse complement strand
AGTATACTGGGACTTAATAAATAGTAATATGAACAAGAGGGATGTGCAAGAGGGATGTGCAATCATACACCTTATATCCCTCAATATCAGATATAAAATCATAAAATCACTTTTTATGTAAACCGTTGGCATATGATGCAAAACCTTACTATTTTAAACACATTGAAACGGTTGTTTTTAAGACTGTCACAAGATATTTAACAAACCATCATTTATGTTATCAAGCTAGACTACATCACTTTTAAAATAATTGCAATAATAATGTTGAATATTGTTTCTGTTGTCCCTCTCTCCCTGGCCCTGGCCCAACAGGGCGACCGTACTGTTGAGTCCTGCTTGCCCTGTCCTACATGTCAGGTGAGTCATGGATATGGATTAATAGCAACACTCTTCATTTGCACCTTTAACACTAAGAAAACGCTCTTGATGTGGCTCAAGAGGCAGTCGGCTGAGCGGTGACAGGCTGTGGTCATACTATCATTCATCGCTGTCACTCGAGTGCCCTCAATCTGTCTGTGCAGCTGTGACAGCCACTTCTGAAATAACACGCTGACATCTACATGAACAAGGCATGCATTTAATGAACCTTGCATAGTCAAAAGTAAACACTTTTGCATGCTCTTAATGATTTTTTTTCTCTTTTCAAATAGGGAAGATCGGCCATTTTCTGAATGAATGGATGAATGAATAGATATTCTATAAATATATAAAAAGCGCTATATGAATGTAACAAATATATATATATATATATATATACACATATATATATTTGTTACATTCATATAGCGCTTTTTATAGGCACTCAAAGCGCTTTACATACAAGGGGGGGAATCTCCTCATCTACCACCAATGTCCAGCATCAACCTGTATGATGAAACGGCAGCCATAGTGCGCCAGAACGCCCACCACACACCAGCTACAGGTGGAGAGGAGACAGAGTGATGAAGCCAATCAGAGTATGGGGATGATTAGGAGGCCATGATGGTCAAAGGCCAATGGGGAAATCTGGCCAGGGATTTTTAATGACCACAGAGAGATATGGCTGCTGGCTAAATACGAAATGATACGAAATTTTTGTAGTCAGTTATGTTTTCAGAATAGGACAAAACATCTGATATGTGAAAATAGATCTATGCATTAATATGAATGAAGTCTATTAAACTGCCAGTGGCTATGATCTCATTAGTATATCGAATTGAATCAAATCGTTGACATGATAATCGTAATTGAATTGAATCGTGAAACCAGTACCGATTCACACCCCTACTAACTATCTGTCTGTCTGTCTGTCTGTCTGTCTGTCCGTCCATCCATCTTATACTTATGGAGCCTCTCTGGTTTGGATGAAGAGTCAAACACCTCCTAGGGCTTGAAAGCAGTTTGTTTACCTGCGCTGAGATCAAGAGGCGAGATGAGGAATTGAAAAGGAACATGGCTGCAGGCGAGGAGCAGTCTTAAAACTTCCACTTTCAGCCAATACACATAAATAAACACGAACGCTGAACTTCGAGAGAACCTCGTAAAAAGAGAATTTTTGCAATTAAAGTCACAATGTGAGAATCCTTTATATTGACTTTAAAATCAAGCCAGTAATAGACAACACCATTAAAGGGATGTACCCTGGAGCGACTGTGTGCTGCTTCACAATGAAATGGTCTTGTTTTCTCATACTTTGCTCAGACAAGTAAAAGCTGCTGACACAGTTGCCATATTAAAGCAAAATAAATGGTTAGCGTCCCTGTTATTATCTCTCTTAAACCCAGTTGAACGGTCTGAATGTCTGCCATTGTTCAGTCTCTGTGATAAGAGGCATGTGAGTCACCACTACGGCTCAGTAAATGAAGGTTGGAGGTTTGACCTTCCTTGCTGATGTCTTTACTCCCGTTTTTAATGATCAAGATGACCTCAAGATGTGCTAAACTGCCATTGCTGGTCAATCCCAACATCTGTCATTTCAGTTCCAAATTAGTGGTGTTTGCAACACTATTACTGCTTCTTAAACCTAGTGTGGTTTGTTTTAAACCTCAAAAAAACATGGATGCGCAACTTGTTATATTTTATGTCTTGACTTTGCACATGTAAATAAATTTGACTTACTATGCTATTGTAAAACATATTGGGTCAACCTTAAATGTGCTTCGTAAAAAAGTTGAAGACTTTCTAAACCATTTGTGCTTCAGCTGTGAATGATACTTCATTTTTGTAAAGAAGTGTTAAAGAGTATTTTTTTTTAAGTATTTGTGATTTAGCATAAAATAAAATGAAAAGCAAAATCCTTCTCTTTTGACCTAAACAACAGCCAACATATTTTCTTCTGCAAATTAAAAAATCTTGTTTGGCATATCAATACTACTGTTGCAATAATTAGGATTATCTCTGAATTCACAGAGTGAATCAGATACAGTGCTGTGATACGAAAAAAAAAATCCCATTTCACTCACAACTTTTGCCTGATAAAATATTTACTGTTTAGAAAATCATGCATTTGGAGATTATCCAGCTACTGTTTGTGAAAATGTGGTATTTACTTTTTAAAATCATTTAAAGTGTCCTTTTTGCAGTAACATGTACAGCCATAGACTCATTTTACTCACTCTCTCCCTGCATGTGGGACCCTTTAGCATCCTGGATGTTTCTAGTCCCGCTCCTTTATTTCTGTAGGACTTCTGAGAGACGTAAAAAGGTCTTAATTCACCATTCCACAAATTAAGGCCATAAATGATCTTCAATTAGAGCAGAAAGACTTAAATTCATAAAGTTATGGAATTAAAATGTTGCATGCACTGCAAAAAAGGATAGTATCGTCCTCAGTATTTTGTAATTTCCAATGAAAATATAGATTAGAAATTCTAGTTTTAAATCATAAATTACCTTAATTTTGATTTCACAGAAAACAAGACTATTTTTACTTGATCTTAAATACATCTTAAAGTCTCACATTTGCCTTCATAAAACCTCCAGAAACTCTGTTATTCATGTGTTCGTTCAGCATTTTGGCTAAAATCTAGACTTTATTGAACACACCACTCTGTGTTAAAGTGTTTCCAACTCAATTCCTGTAGTCGGTTAATCTTGACTCCAAACAGACATTTTTGACCCCTTAAACTGATTGAATGAAGTCAATTTTTGTTTTAAAAATGAAAAGAAAATATAATTTTTAGAAAGAAAAAAAAGAAAAAGAAAGAAATTGGACAAAAATAACCAAAAATATTTGTATTTAGTCCACACATATTGAGGGAAATTGATTTTTTTTTTAACACTTTGGGCTTTACTTACTTTTTCATAACCCTGTATTGGATAAGGAGGAAGTATTGGACTGGGTTAAAACTTATTTAAGAGACAGAAAACAGTTTGTGAAGTTTGGGGAATATTCATCTTTGTGCTTGAGCATTGCTTGTGACATACCCCAAGGCTCAGTACTGGGACCAAAGTTATTTTTGCTTTATATAAATTATATCTGTAAAGTATCAAAAATGGTCAGATTAGACTTATCCACAGATGATACAAATATTTGTATTTGTTCTGGGGGGAATTTAAAATAGTTATTAGAGACAATTACTTTAGAAATGAGTAAATTAAATTGAGAAATATGATCATTGTGATCAATATGATCAAAATGAGAAATAAATTATCATTAAACGTAAATAAAACGGAATGTATGTAATTTGGAAAGAGTAAAAAGAGCACACAAGTTCAGAAACAGTGAAAGTGACGTGACATATGGTGAACCATACTCAGAATTCGTGCTCTGCATTTAAACCATCCAAGATGCACACACACACCGTGAACACACACCATGTGTGGGCAGCCATTTATGCTGCAGCGCCCCGGGGAGTGGTTGGGGGTTTGGTTCCCTGCTCTAAGGCACCTCAGCCGTGCTATTGAGGGTGGAGAGAGCGCTGTACATTCACTCCCCTCACCTACAATTCCTGCCGGCCCGAGACTCAAACTCACATCCTTTTGATTACAAGTCTGACTCTCTAACCATTAGGCCACGACTTCCCAGATACGAAGCAGATAGATGGTGTGGACACAGAAAGGTCAAATTAAAATATATGTCTTGGGGTGATAATAGATGATAAATTAAGTTGTAAGTCTCACATAAACCATGTACATAATAAACTTTATATAGTATCTTGGTACTGAATAAAGCAAAGTATGTTCTGGACCACAAATCACTCTACATGCTTTATAATGCATTAATATTATCATATTTAAATTGTTGCTCGCAGGTTTGGGGCAATACTTATAAATGCAGATTATCATCATTATTTATGCTGAAAAAAAATAGCAATATGGATCATTCACAAAACTGGTTATAGAGATCACACAAATTCATTATTGAAAAAAAATCAAAAGATATTAAAATTTATTGATTTGTTTTTTTATTTATTTCATTGTTTTTACTTAAGTTGTGTTTGTATATATAAACATATGTAGGAAAGTGTAAAGAGTGTATTAAGATGACAGAATAATTAAGTTAATTTGATGATTATTGTTATTGATTATAATTATTAATGCAGAGAGGAGAAGGGGTAGAATTAAACAAGTTTATGCTTCTTCCTACTCCTTTTCAGACATGTATAAGTTACAATTGTTTTGTTCTGTATTATGTTATATTGTTTTTGTTTGGTTTATTAGTTTTTATTGTATTTATCTTACGTGTTTGAAATAAAGTCTCAATTCAAAATCCAAACAGAGAGAGAGAGAGAGAGAGAGAGAGAGAGAGAGAGAGAGAGAGAGAGAGAGAGAGAGAGAGAGAGAGAGAGAGAGAGCGCAAACTGGCATAATATTGATAATTATGCAAAATATGTTAGCACCATTTGTGATATTTGCCAATGGAATAAGGAGGGTGGCGATACAACAGCAAATCGAGTCATATTTCCCAAAAATGGGACCATAAAGTATATTATATTCTACTCTACCTGCTGGTAAATGCCCAGCTGCAATGGAAATCCATGAAACCCAATCCAGATTGAAATAAAGACTGCGCTGATAAACACATACATACACCAACGTGAGCATGTGAACGGAGACAAATATATAGCTTATCTTCAAACAGATACACCACAGTGTAAGTACATGGTGTAAAAGTAACAGGATGATGAAACAATCCTGGGAAATTTGATTTGCTTTTAATAACCCAGTCACCATTTGCCTGGCTCGAGGGACAGAAGGGGGCCAGAATGATCTTATGGAGGCTGGCAGCATCTGCAGTCAATAATTTAAAAATGGCAGGGAGCAAAAGAGACGCTCCTCTGTGATCAGTGCTATTCTTAGGGGGCACATCCATAACCCGACACGCAAACACACACATCTACGCCACTGCTGAGTCGTCTGATGGGGAACGAGCTAAAGTAAGGGCCTCGGTTACAACACGGGCAGTCGATATGTCAGATTATGGAAGGCCGATGGAGCCAAAAGTCTTTAAACGAAAGGCATGAAGTTTGACCATGTCAACACAAACTGTTCGTCCACATTAACACACCAATTCTTAACCCATTCTGGACATGTTAAGGCATCAGTTCTCAGCACATTGCTTTAGTATGTGTTAAGACACATATTTTTCCCGCATTAAGATGACGAATTTGAACGTGTGTCTCTCAACACGCACACATTCTGGCCATGTTCAAACAAATAATACTTTTTAAGGCAAATTTACTTCTCGATTTACCCACATTTTAGTCCGTTCATTGCGGCATTGCTTTACTGATATCTACTGTACTAAAAAGGACATGACAAACCATGATATAAGACATCACACACAACATACTGATGCATTATCTCTCATTGTCTGATGCTTGCATGTGTGCATACATTACAACATCTTCCAAGCATAAACATGATGTTTGGTGGTTGCATACGTATAATCCAGTATATGTGTAATGCAAATATAGTCTCAAATACAGCAATTTCTTTAGATGTTGTGCATTTTGTCATGTTAACACGGACAAACAATGTGTGCTAACGCAGTCAAAGTTTAAAGACATTTGGCCCTGTCTGCCTTCCATATCAAATGAGCCACTGACACGAATACCCTGCCCTTGACTAAGCCGGGATACGATCTCACGACTGCGTGTGGTAAATCAAATCCATCTATTCATGACTCCTCTCACAGATACCGACCGAGTCGGTAACTGATCTGTCCGAATCTCTCGCCGCATGCCTTTTCATTTGCACAGAAAGCACTCACTGGCACGGTGCCCATCCGATCGGGACGTCAGAGCCACACACACTCACGCTGGCACGCGTCCCATCGCTGCATACGCCCATGCGAGGCCACCGGGCTGTGACGTCACAGAGGGACCATTTTGGGATGACGCACGCCTGTTCTCCGAGTGGAATCATTTTGGCAGCATGGGTGAGATTCCTTCCATCCATTGTACTCCACTGAAATGGAAGTTATTTCGGGAGGAGCGTGTGCTATATAAGGCGAGTGTGACTATTGGAGAGAGAGACACCGCTGGGGTAAAAGAGAACACTTTCCATTTTCTCCGAGCGTCTGTCTGCCCCTGCTGACTTGGAAGAGAGAAAAGGGCGTCTAAGAGTGGAAGAGGTGGTTATGGTAACTCACAGTGAGACGTCTGGCTGTAAAGCAAAGCTAATTATAACAGTACAAGACTGGCAATACAGGCTATAAACAGTATTTCATGTGTGCTTAAAATAAAGCACCAGGGCAAAAAAGAGAACTAGCATTTTAAAGAACCAAAAATACACATTTACTATTTTTATCATTACACATTACGATTAACACGTCCGCACAAATGTTGTGTTATTTAAAGAACAAAACTAAAAAGAGCATTATAATAATAAAAAATGAAAAATATAATAATAATAATAATAATAATAAAATACTTAAAAAATGTGTTATAAAATACTTCAAAAGATTAGATATTTTATCTGTTTCCTTGCATGTCATGTGACTAGTATTAGATAACCATAAACATGAATTTTGCTACATTGTTGAAATTTTAACTTCTAGGGTAAGGTAAATATTTTATAAATATTTTACATCTAAGGGTTTTGGCTGACAAATAAAAAATGTGGGAACTCCTGCCATAATGCATTGCACTAAATGTCACCTTCTATTTTCAACATTTTCATGTTTCAGGCATTAAAAAAACATATATTATTAATACAGTACAATTAACATGTCTGCACACTAATATTTTGTTGATTAAAGAACAAAAAAAGCTTAATAATAATAACAATAATAATAATAATGGGTTATTAAATTATTTAAATATTAATTCAAAATCTATGATGGTACTTCAACCAAATATTTCATAAATATGTTATGTCTAAGGGGTTCGACTAACAAAAAAAGTCTGTCAATAGAAGTAACATAAAACAGGATTCATTATCTGATCAGACTATAAAAACATTTTTACACAAACATAATGAATCAATTAAATTAATGCAAAACAACTAGAGATGCACAATATATCCATAGCATTTTGATTACTGAGATTTTTTACAATTATTCTGTATTAAATACTGGATCTTTAATTGTGCATGCACAATCCCACTATTTTTACAATTCGATTACCTTTGCTATCATCTAAGCTCACTAATAAATGTAATTATCAGCTTAATTCTAAATATCCATTTTTCATATTATACATTACAATGTGATGCGTAAACTCACCTGTAACATCTAAAGCGATTTATTTTACTTAAAGTATTTTCAGTGTTTTGGTTTTAATTAAATCAATAGTATTGACGTTAATATCTGCCATTTATTGATTATCAGCCATAACAAAACTAGTTATTGGCTTATCAGTATCAGCCAGAATTTGCAATGCATCCCTAAAAAAATAATATTTTTGATTATTTTAAAGTGCTCAGAAGGTCATAAATAGCTACAGGATACTTTTATTTGCAAGTTTTGAGTTATATTCTGTTTTCACATTTTCTCACATCTATTTTGAATAGGAAAAATACTGTTGTAGCTTGCAAATATATGCCATACTATATTATATTCCAAACACACACTACTTACAGTATGAAGCAACTCTATAGTTACAGCCTCGTCACTAAACTGGCCACATAGCATCTTAATCATGTCCGGAATATCTGGTCACAGAATAATACTTCTATTTGTGTTTCGTGGTCACATAGACTCAATTAGTTGGTCATTTTATCACGTGAGGGATTGACACAGGCCCATATCTGTGTCTCCGGCACGGCCTGCTTCCATCTTTCCAGGGTTCTGATTGCAGCGCTTTGTGAGGAGGCTGCATTTTTCATTCCCACAGCTCTGAGTAAAGCGATCCCATTATTCCTGCAAGTGAAGCCGAAACTGTAGCTAGAACTTGTGCCTGTGTAATATCAGCTGCACTCTTTCAAATCCTCGTGTTTTTAGCATATAGTGTTTCTGGCACATAGTCGAGGAGTTGGACCAGACCAACCGCCTCATGCCTGTTTGACAGCCATACTTCTCCGAAAGCAGCATTTGAAACTCAATGAAACTATCAGGAAAGTGAGACTGTGGCAAAAAGTCGATATAACATTACATATTTATTTTCCTTAAACACATATCTGGTCTTATTGTGCATATTTTACAAATAAAGACTTGTGAAACAGAAGTGTGCTTAATTGTACTGAATGTGCACTTTTAATATAGCCTACTTCAAATGTTAAAAGTGTATATTTAAAAACTGTACATGCAGATATTAAACCGTTAATGAAATAAAGCCACTTAAGTGACTTAAAAAGAGACACTTTAATGACTGTTTCTTTACACACTTAAGTACACTTGTAAAGAATTATCACTGTTTTAATAATCTTGTCAACTTTTCAAGAAGTACATTTAGATTTTTTGAACAACATACTAAAGCATATGTAAAGTACTTGATTATAATTTTAACTGTTTTAACTGCAATTTTAATTTTAACTGTATGTGTTAAATTTCATATAAAAAAATGTAATCCACTAAAGTGCAACTTTATCATTGCTAATGTGTAATTACAAATATATTTAATGTATGACATAAAAGTTTCAATTGAAAAGACATTCAAGTATATTTTAGTTTATAATAAATGCTCGTCAGTACATTCAGCAGTACAATTTAGCCATATTTCAAAAACAATATAATTCATTATGAAATTACACATGAGAATTTTATTAAATCCTACTTAAGTGGGACAAAAAAGATTTCACTCTAAATTTAAGCTATTTACATTTAATATAAATTAATTTAAATTAAACTATAATACATTTTCATGTTTTTGCAATTACCATGCAATTACTGTAAGTGTCTGAAAACATTACATTCAATTCACACTTAAGTGTATTATTTTAAAGTATTTTATTACTGTAACAAGCCGTTTTAAATGGGTCATATGACGTTGCTAAAAAAACATTATTTGGTGTATTTGGTGTAGTGCAATGTGTTTATGCAGTTTAAGGTTTAAAAACACATTATTTTCCACATACTGTACATTATTGTTGCTCCTCTATGCTCCGCCTTTCTGAAACGCGCCGATTTTTACAAAGCTCATCGTTCTGAGAAGCGAGGTGTGCTCTGATTGGCCAGCTATCCAGTGCGTTGTGATTGGCCGAATACCTTAAGCGTGAGACGGAAATGTTAGGCCCTACACCGTATTGTGATGCCATGTCCCAGCGCGACGAGACTAAAACAATAAAACCCATTATAAACGAGGCATTTGTTGCATTCAGTGGGGATATCGTGCCGTGTAAACATTACAATGTCTGCGTTTGTGACAGGATAAATGACAAACAAGCGCTTCTCTACACTGCTCAAAACTCGCGAAATAAAAAACGTACTTACCGGCTGTGCGTCAGAAGCTCAGACTGTCCTTGAAAAGCTGGAATTAATCCACTTTATACAAACAGTCTTTGTGCAAGCCAGCATTGTAGACTACTCTTCCAGCTTCAGGAAACAGTCCTCTGTAAAATGTGCTGCACACACTCTAATTTTTGGGTTGAACTGTTCTGGAACACTGTTGTAAATACAACTTAACCACTGATTTCTAGTTGTGTCCTCTTCTGGAGGGCCAAACAAAGTAGTTTCTCTTTCACAACGAAACACAGCGTCTCCAGGACATGACGCCGGCGGCAGCAACAATACTACAGCCAGAATATTAGTCCCGCCTTCTTTCTTTGTGTATACATTTGGGCGATGTTATACAGATCTTCCCACACTGTGATGTAGACATGTGTTTAAATGAGCCGTTTTAGGAGAGCGTGGTCGAGTCTTAACTTTTATAAAGAATATCTCTTTGGTTTTGAGACTTTAGTCTTTGCAACTTCAGGGATCGTATCAATGCAAAATCAGCTTGTAACTCTCTAAAGTGAAAGCAAAACTTGAAATCGCATCCTATGATCCATTTAAAGATTATGCTAAAGTATTTGAAATATGTTATCATAATCTTTCATTAAAAAGCAATGACTTCTTTTTGGCTGCCGTCACAAAGGCCACTTTTCACAATCCCTGACAAATAAAACCAAAACTCATCTTTCATTTTGTCCCCATTTCACTTGAAATATTCCACAATACAAAAGTATAACTGGTTTTGATGTTGATTTAAAAGCCTGGCGCTAAATGATTGCACAAGAATTCATCCCTGGAGCGATGCACCACAGTAGAGTATGGATTCAGATCCAGAGGCGCTGTGATTCAGAAAATGAAAGCATGTTTTCACAAAAACACAAATAAAAGAGATTTAAATGAGGCACACCTTACTAATCAGCCAATATGCAATAATTAGCTCCCACTAGATGTCATAACGGAGCACAGAGGGAACTGGAAGATGGTTAGGGAGCATCAGAACGTGTGTTTGTGTTTGACGTACAGCTGCGCATCACCGCTGGAAAATGTTGTTATTCTGCAATCAGCATCCTCAGAGACCGAGCAGAAATAAGAGAATAAAAGCAGTCTCAAAACATCTCAAAGCAGTGAATATCCAAAGGTTTAGCCGGGGAAAAGCCACATTACACCACATGTACAACTCTCGTCTAATCGCGGGCAAATGCAGGCTACTTACAGGAGCAATGAGGAGGGTAATGACAAAGTAATTTTGACTAATTTCGCCTGGCTCTTTCTCCCGTTCTGTCTGATTGTGTGAGAGCCTTCTGCATCATTACAGTAACATCTGCAGCGACTAACCGAGCGTATATCACCCAGAAAGAGAAAGGAAAAGAGGGAGGGAATGGAAACGTGAGGAGTCGTGGGGGGAAAACCATGCAGGATGAATTTGAGATATAGATGCTCAATGTAAACATTGCCTCCTGCCGTCGGGGAACGGTATTAGGTACAGCTTTAAAAAAAATGACATGAAAACAAAAATAAAACAACTAGACAGGAAAATCAACTTACCCAAACATTAAGATTGTATCACTGTTTGCTCACCTATAGTCATCCCAAACCGGTATAACGTCCTTTCCTCAAAGGAAACAAACGCAGACATTTTTTTAAGAATGTCTTGGCTGCTCTTTTCCATGTAATGAAAGTGAACGAGGCTGTCACGCTCCACTAAGCACCATAAAAGTGATCAATACAACACTGTTTAAAATCTTCTAAAGTGATGAGATGGCAATTATGTGAGGAAAAGAAATTAAAGTTACAGCGTCAAAACTCGAAAACCAGACTTGATCCAGTCTGATTCAAGTTACTTCTGCCTTGTGAAAATATTGACTGTAAACTTCAAATATAAAAAAAAAACAGTGCTTGCATAGAAAAGTAATTATATAAACACCACTTAAGTGTGTTTAAAGAGCAAACGTTTGAGTGTTTCTTAACACACTTAAGTAGACTTTTAAGAATTGCAATTTGTAACAATTTCAAATTAAAGTTTTACTTTAAAGTACATTTTAAATAGTTGTTTTTAAATAGCATGTTTTGTTGTTTTAAATAAGTGCACTTATTTTGAAGTGTTGACTAACATACTACAGCACATGTAAAGTACTTTATTATAATTTTAACTGTAGTGTTTTATTTGACATTACATTTACTACATTTTACGAAACTTTATTACAAATGTATAAATCCAAATATATTTAAATAATTACATAAAAGTTTCAATATTAATTCATATTAAAATTTTAGTTTATCATAAATAAAAGCAAAGTTCAGCTGAATCTATAATACATATTAATTTAACTGTATTAAGATGGAATTATAAATAAAAACATTACATTTGGTTCATTAATCCAGTCCACCCAAAAATGCTAATTATTTGAAAATTAAATGTTGGTAACCACATTGTTTTGGTTACATTGACTTCCATTATATAAATTAAAAACAACACCAAAACATTTCTCAAAATATATTATTTTATGTTCCACAGAAGAAAGTAAGTCATACAATTGTATAACAGCATGATGGTGAGCAAATGATGAAAGAATATTAATTTTCGGCTGAAAAGAAAAAAGCCACACGGGTGTAAAAACACATGCAGATTAATAAATAATGACACAGCTTTCCTTTGATATTCTATTCCTTTAACATTCATGTCAGCTTCCCTCCAAGTCCCATGAAATGTTAGATACTAAACGGATAAACTAGTTCCCGCATAATCGCTGACTTGGTGCCTCGAGGGATGATGAGTCAGTACATTTCAGCAGCGTAAACAAACAAAACCACATTTGCAGCCATTGTCTGTCATTTGACCGGCTTTGTCTTAATCCAATTGGAATATACTTGATTGGCAAAATTCATTATCATTTCATCTGGGCCGTCGCATGAGCGGGTAAATGCTTAGTCGGGCTGTTTGTGTGCATGCATGAAAACACGTGTGTTATCCACATTTGCCATCATTGTATTAGAAGTAATGCTGATTTCTGAGTTCCCACAAAACAATGGCCTAACCGGTTTTTTTTCCAGATAAAGAAAAGGCACAAAGAAGGCCAGAGGTCAATAATACAGGGAAGCAAAAACACACAGAAGTCATAAGCACACATGCTTTGTTTTGTTTCCATAGATAATTTTGTACAAACATACAACCTTTCTGCACTACATATTCCTCTGTGGGCAAGAAAATAAGTCTTGTAGCTGTGTGTCTATTTATCATCCAGTCCATGTCTGTACGTTAAACAAGCAGGGTGGTGAATGGACACTCGAAATGGAGCGACTCGACTGGCCTCCTTCATTCTGCGCTCTGCGCCGAGCGTGAACACCTCATATCGCAGCGCACACATGCAATCAAGGCGCTAGCCATGGGAGAATAGGCTTGTGTCGAACATTTTCTGCTTCCTGTGAATTTCTGGCCGGATCCCAGTGGTTACATAAGCTTGGCTATTTGTCTGTTTCTTCCCTCCAAACACGGTGGAACAGGTGCCCGTGAAATTAAAGTTGGTCTGCTCAGACTTGTGGTGAAAAAATGCCAGAAAAGAGTCTGACATAACTTTCTGTCATTGAGGATTAAGCAACGAGAGAGTGAGCCACGTCTGAGCTGTCAATAGATGAAACCACTCCAGCTCCTCAGACCTGCCAGATTGTTTCTAGGACACGCATCTTTTTGTGTCAGCTTTTCCTGAAACGTCTGTCAACATACTACTCTTAACGTGCAAGGGAAGACCTACATGTTTTTGTTTTGTTTTGCACAGAGCGTATAAGCACTGGCATAAATGCAACAGTCATTTTTTAGAATTTCATGTACTTTTTAAAAATATTCAAATGCATTTTAAAGCTAATCAAAACATTTTTTTTGTTTGCAAAGTGCTGTCTGCTTAGTTCAGTGCCAAAATGGTCTTAAAGGAAATGTTGTCTTCATGTTGTTCCAAACATGTTTACGTTCTTACTTGGAAGACAAAAGATGATGATTTGAAAGACGTTAGAGTCCACACAACATGTAAGGGACAATCAATGAATTAATAAATAAATCAATTAATAAAATCTCCCTTTGTGTTCCACAGAAAAAAAGGTAGTAATAGTTGCACACGCCTGAAACAATGTTGTTATTGTTAACTAAAATGAAAGAAAAAATGCAATTAAAATTGGGCAATTTAACAACAAAGATGACTAGAACTACTACTTAACTAAAATATTAATTAAAATTAAAATAATACAATGAAGTAAAAATAGAAATATTTAATAATAAAATAACATGATGCAATTATTCAAACGTAAATTAAATAAAATATAACTTAATGCTACATATTAATACATACCACAATATTACATTAGTGGTCAAAAGTGATGTCTGGCCAACAAAAATTGACATGTTTACCTTTTATTGAAATGACTAAAGTCTTGTTAAAATTTAACATTGTATATTGAATAGTTGATCTTGGTGTAATTTTCTGTATTTATGAAGATACAATTAATTATACCAAATTATAAATTGTACAGACTTAACTTTTTGACAAGGCTGTCATTGAAGAATTGAAGAATTCAACAAGACAAGAAATTATGAATATTTGTGAAAACAAGAGAAAACCAACAAAATGTTACTGTTTAGTTTTTTGGATAGTACAATAAAACCTGTAGCATACCCCTTTTTGGCCAAAAGATATTGTTTAGAGTTTTGTTCTGTGGCATTTCTTTAAATACATATTGGTGTTACATAACAGGTTGTCCAGGCTCTTGCACACAGTGGTTCTTATCACCTGTTAACAGAGGAAGAGCAAAGCCGTCCAGTGTTCTCTGAAGCATCCGTAGCAAAGACTCATAAAGTTCTCGAAGTCTGTAAAACCTCTTCGGAGCCTGTATTTGTGCAGCCTATCATGATCAGGACTCTCAAAGAAGAACTTTAGGAAGAAGCAAACAAAAAAGCCCTTGAAAACAACAGAGAGTCTTGACAATCTCAAATAAAGTGGTCAAACCAAAGGGACACTTGCCCCAGTTTTTTCTATCCTCAAGTCTGAGACGGAGCCCATCAGCGGAGATACATCAGCTGTGTCACGAGTGCTCAGAGCTCGCAGCGTTATCGAGAGATACAGTGGCATTCTATCATGGCGCAGTTGAACGCTTATTATAGATTCTATTAAGATGGGCCCAAATTGGACCTCTCCATCAGGTCCGGCACACCTTGTTTGTTTTAGTTCTTGACAGTGAGGTAGAACGGCTTTATTAAGCTCCTGAGAGATAAAGAAGGAATTAAAGACACAATGAAATAAAAGGCTATTACTATTATCACTTATTTCTTGTCAGCAAAGAACTAGGCAGAAGAGAGGATAAAGAAATGCTGAGGTCCAGCAAACTTGTTTCATCGAGAGCACCTGAGAAACAAAGCTGCCTGTCATAAGCATCCAGCGCACTTCAGTCCTGTACTGCTTGTGTGACCAGCCGAGAACATTTTTATTAAACAGTTTTAAGATATTTAAAGATGCTCTATGTAAGTTTTTGACTCTACTAAAGCATTAAAATACCATAATATGTTGAAACATGTTAAGTTAACATACTTGTTAATCTGAAAAACAATGCTACAGTCATTTATTCTCCTTTGAAACAGTGCGTTTCCGGGTCGAAATGTTTTGGCTTGTGAAATCCGCCCACTGCCAGTTTACCCAATTGTATTTCGGCGTCCTGAGTTGCCAGTTGGTGTAAAACAGTGTATTTCATGTCATTCATCACCATGTGCGCTCGTTCCGGTTGGTGTCATTAATCTGGCAACCTACGTGTGCGTCACGTCTGAGGAGGAGGAGGGGACTGAGCTAAACTTTAAGGTTAACGTCATTTGACACAAAGCCAGAGAAACTACACACAGTGACACTTAAAGGGATGCTGGGGAAACAAATTACAATTTAACAGGCCCCGATAGGCCACTACCTGGGGCATAAAATATGTCTCTCTCTCCCTGTCCAACCAGACTTTAACACTACAATATGCACCAAAGTATAAAACGTATGAGTTATACTAACAGTGATGCCTGCCCTTGCAAGCACTACTAAAACACTCACAAGCACTGTTCCCCAAATCTGTTTGTACTTAGGAGGGTAAGTATGTGGAAAAGCAGCTGGACCTCAGAAAGGATTCATCAGTTCCTCACGATGCAACAGGCCCGCAGGGAACCCTGCTTTCCTTTCCAGAGGACAGAGAGAAAAACAGTGCAAGCAGCAGCCCAGAAAAACAAGGCCAGTGTCTCTCTGAAAAAAACAAGACACTCTGTGTTCCTCCTTGAAGATTTGATCTGCATTTATATATTTCGCTCCTCAGTGCAATAGTAGGAGTTAATGGGAAAAGTCTACGCAAGGTTCTTTATGGGACTGGAAAAGTTTCTTCTACGGCATCACTCTTAAGAACCTTACTTAGGTTTCTTAAAGCACTAGCAGCACAAGGGTTTCTTGAGGCAATGCTGTAAAGAACCATTTCTGGGTTATTTAAAGCACCCTTAAATAGATGGTCTTCTAAAGACTTCTTAAAGGTTCTTTGAGCAGCTTAAATGGTTTCTCATATGGCATCGCACACTTAAAAATGAAGGTTGCAAATTAATAGTTTCACAGCGATGCCATAGAAGAACCATTTTTGGTTCCTCTAAGAACCTTTCAGTGATCAGTTCTTAAAATAACAACTTTTTCAGAACGTAAAGGACAGTTTAACAATCTAAAAGAACCTTTCTCCATTCTAAAGAACGTTTTGAGCAATGGAACGTTTCCATGGATGTTGAAGGTTCTTATGGAACCATCGATGCCAATAAGGAAGCTTTATATTTTAAGAGTGTTCCTGTCTATTAGATGCATCCCCAGCTGGAAAAAGTGATAGCAGCACGTCCCATCTGTCTCAACCTACTGTATGTAAATGTTACAGAAATTAAATCAGAAAAGGTTAATGAAGTCCAACACAAATATCAAGTTATTGAGCTAATGTTAGGCAATACGGATTAAAGTTTGATGATGCTGGTGTGGATATCCAACAGCTGCTGTAAAGACTTTCTTGAGCTGATAAATGCCCTGCAGCCACAGGCGAAGTCATTGTATTGCTTTCCACGTTCCCATTCCTGGTCATATGTGTCAGTGAAATAAGACTAAACGCTCCCTGGGCTTCGATTCTCCCTCTGGAGATGAAGTGATAATGTTAATTTAAAGTTTTAAGACCCACTCTAAAACGAGGCATTAAGGAATAAGCTAGATTGATTGAGGGAATAATTGGCAGCTTATTTCTTTGGCAGCAAAGGAAATTCTTTCGGGATGATTCCATTTGAAGCCGCAAAAACATCCCACTTTCACAAGCTTGAATTAGCAACACCCATACGTATAGAATAACGGAAGGAAGCTTTTCGGTTCTTGGCAGGTCCATTGAGGTTGGTAAATGATCAGCATCAATAATTCACAAGTACAGCCTGTTTCTTTGATTCTAGAGGTCTATTGTCCTCATCTCAAATCACGCTGAGGTGAACACGGCCGAGCACGTGCCGCGTCAGCAGGAAGATGGGCTCTGGTTTCTTCGTGATGCCGATACCAGTTTGCTTCAGTTAATAAAAGACACTTAACGACTGATGTGGGATCAGTGCTTCACTGTATGTAATATGATAAAGATTGAAAATAGTGAGAGAGAGCATATATGGACTGCCACATGGCTTTTTTTCTTGCAGTTCCGACTTTTTTTCAGAATTGTGAGATTTAAACTCATAATTTCAAGTAATGAAAGTCACAATTGCTAGATATAAACTCGCAGTTCTAAAGAAAAACTGAGTCAGAACTGCAAGATAACTTGCAATTGCAAATTTATATCTCACAATTCTGAAAAAAGTCAGATTTGTGAGATATAAACTCGCACTTGCAAGAAAAATACTCGGAATTGCTAATTCATAGTTTATATCTCTGAATTGCTAGATTACATCACGCGACTTTCTCAATTTTCTTTTTGCAATCACGCAATTCTGACTTCATGTCTCGCAGTTTTGAGTTTATAGCCCACAATTCTGAGAAAAAAGTCAGAATATCAAGATGTAAACTCGTAATTGTGAGGAAAAAATCAGATTTTCCATTACCTTGTTTTTATGCTAATTTTATCGCATCAGAAACAACTAATTTAAATCCATTAATTCCTAACAAAGGCTTTATGCTTGCTAGAGGTAGTTTTTGACTTTTCTTTTGGCGTTTTTGTCTTTTATTAGTATAGGAGAGAGAGAGGGGGGCGGGATCAGATCCTCGAGCTGGGATTCGAGCTCGGGACGCCTGTAGCACAAAGGCGCTATATGTCAGCATGCTACCCACAAGGCTATCAGTGCCAACGGTTAATGGAAAGTTAAGGACAATTATGCTTTATGCACAAATCCTTTGTGATTTTTTAATTTTTAAATACACAACTTTGGATGGACATATAGCTAATTAGATTATAATTTTTTGGCAGAAACAGGCTTCCATAGTTACAGTATTTAATCTGTCACATCCATTTAAAGGAAAAGCGAGTAATTTATTTACTGCCAAAAACATCCTTTTCCAGAGACGACTAATTTGAAACACTGTGACTCTTTCAAAACAACCAAATCAGCCCGACACAACATTGGCTCAACCAATGGCATGAGTTTGGAGGCAGGGCTCTCAGTTTGACCAACCAATGGCAGAAAGGGGGACTGTTCAGGAAATCCATTTAGAAACAATCATTATTTTCTTCACCGTTAAGCAAACTAACATAAAAGGCAGTAGAACATAAACATTCATGTAATAATGTTAGAAAGAGAACATTTTCAAAGCAACCTAATCTTTTTTTTCCAAGATCCAAAGCCCTCATTTCCTCCAGTCCAGCTCCCCAGTGTAGTTACTTTAAAAACTACTATAGTAAGACGATTTACAGTGAGGCACGGGGGCTGTTGACAAGGCTAAATTAAATGTGCTTTCCATAGGCAGATTCAAATGCACCTGGTTGAAAATGGCAGCACTGTTTACAGCGTCAACGTGATCTGGCCCTTAAAATCTGCTTTATATGCTGCAAGGAAATCCTTAACTATATGCACTTGTAGGTTATTAAAATACTTCCACATAATATTAGTGAAAAAGGCCACTTAAGTGTACTTGTCTTTTGAGATCACTTAAAAAGTGCACTAATCCATTGCAATAACGTCAAACTAAAAGTTTTAATTTAAAGTACATTTTAAATCATTGTTTTAATATATTTGTCATGTTTTAAATAAGCACGCTTAGTTTGACGTGTTGCCTAACATACTAAAACACATGTTAAGTGCTTTAGTATGTTATTTGATAATATATTTAAAGTTAATATGTACCAAATTTCAACATCATTACAAATGTGTAATTATAATGCATGACATAAGTTTCAATACAAATCATATTAAAGTATATTTTAGTTTACAATAAATGCGTATCAGTAAAATTGGCAGTAACCATATTTTAAAGACAATTTAAGTAATTACGAAATTACATATGATTATGTATTTAAGTCCTACTTAAGTGGGTCAAAAAGCACTCTAAAGTTCAGCTAACTGCATTTAATATAATTTTAAACAAATACATTTTTATTTAATTGCAATTAACATGCAATTAACTATCTGAAAAAAACTGTCAGTTCACACTTAAGTATATTCTTTTAAAGTAAATTGTTTATGTTTATGTACATATTTTTATATGTACTTTTATCACAAGGGAATGCAGACTATATCTTTTTTTTATTCTATTTAAAAGAAAATCAGATGTCGCACATCAGCAGTTAATATCTGATTGTTCATGACTAATTAGTAAAGGTTAGACATTAGAATTCATCCGTGCGACCATGAAAGCAAAGAAAAGCATGTCAGCAAATGGAAAAATCTCAGTTCAGTAAATAATATTCATCTCAACTATGCAAAACAAATGTGCATTTACCCCCTATAAATCAAAGCCAGTCTGCGGATATTAAAGCAGCAAAACAATCCTAGTTGGTTAAGATCAAAGAATCGTCGCTGGTTTTGGTTTGCTGGAAGCAACCATTTGCAAAGTGTCACATTTAATTTGTCCCCAACATTAGGGTAAACAAGCACGGCGCTCATGGATCTGTTAAAAGGCGAGCCTCGCTTTAGGAGGGGAGGAGAGGCGTCTTGTTAAGGATCAATTTGTGTGGACAGCCGTACAAATGGCGGCGAGACACAACGTTGTCTTTGGCATACGCTGGCGTGATTGATGGCAGCACACCTGCGCCGTAAATCCTCCTGACAATGCTGAGACGGATCTCCTGCATGAGTTTGTGCTCTCGCCCGCACCCACCCCGTCCCGTCTCCCCACAGCTCTCGCATTCATTCGTTCTTTACTTTTTTTTTTAAACAGATATACAAAACACATCACCCCCCTCTTTTATGTTGGGCATTGTAATGTGCAAACACACAGCCAACACATAAATATGCTTATCAGACACTTTATATGTAAATTCTGCAGGGAGCAATGAGTGGCAGGGAGTTAATATTGTGAGGCTGTTACAAAAATGAAAAAGCGATCCTTAGCGAATACCAAATGAAGGCATTTCCGGAGTGTGAAAAATCTCGTGTTTTCTGGCAACGATCAAATCTGACAGAGACTGTAGCAGGCTGATGTTTTTAACAGTGGATGATTTGAGGAGCCACCATGGACGTCTTAATCAAACATGATTTGTTCACATGTGCCATCTTTTGTTTCAATATAAGGAAGTCCTCGTTCCTCTCAGAGGAAGGGGAACATTTCCAGAGCACAGAAAACCAGAAGTTGGATAAAAAGAAGAACAGAAATGGAATAATGAAAGAAAGACATTTCTGTGCACATGAGACGAATAAGAAACAACGAGTCTGTTTAATGCTGATAGGGGTGCAATTACGTGTTTGTGAACTGAAAAGTGCCTTTTAAATGCCAATACATCTGAATTAAGGTAGAAAAAAAGATTACGGATTTGTCATTTGAATTGAAATTCAATTAAATTCATGCAACTACTAAGTGCAATTTCTTGAAATGAAAACAAACTTTCAGTATAATGCTTGTCTGAAAGTAAGCAAGTAAATTAAATAAATAGCTTAATAAATAAACTATATTAAATGTTGGAAGTAAATTTAGAAACAAAAGTAAATAAAACATGATGCTCCTCCTGCTCAAATAATAATAATTATTATTATTATTAGTAGTAGTAGTAGTAGTAGTGGTAAATCAATACAATTTTTTTTTAATAAATACAATATTTATCCTGGTCAAAAAAAAGAAAACCAAATAAATCGATAAAACAAAACATTGATATATAAGATCTCTCTCCTGCTCAAATAATAATAACAATATTAACAACAACAAAATGAATGATTGAATGAATGAGACACTCCTCCTAGACAAAAAAAACAACAATTACTGAACAAACAAATAAATATGAAATATGATGCTCATCCTGTATAAATAATAACAATAATGCTAACAACTAAATAAATAACAGTACTGAATTTTGTAATTACAGTTCCTCTTTTTGTCATTCAAACTCAATTCAGTTTCCATTCCAACTCGTGAACTGATAGGAAGTTCTACATTTTGCTCAACCCTGTTAAACACTCATTATTCTGTTCAATGAAGCTTTCAGAGTGTGTGTGTGCGTGCGTGTGTGTGTGTGTGTGCGTGTGTGTGTGCGCGTGCGTGCGTGCGTGTGTGTGTGTGTTTTCATGTGCTTTATGAGGACACACATTTGTATAATGACATGGGTATGACTGGTATTACAAGGAGAAGGTGATTTATGAAGGACAATTTCAGTGTCCCGATAATTCAAAAGGCTTATAAATCATACAGAATGAGTTTTTTTGAGAAAGTAAAAATGCACAATGTTTCTCGTAAGGGGTAGGTTTAGGTGTAGGTTTGTACAGTATAAAAATCATTACGCCAATGGAGAGTCCCCGTTAACCATAAAAAAACCAACATATGTGTGTGTGTGTGTGTGTGTGTGTGTGTGTGTGTGTGTGTGTGTGTGTGTGTGTGTGTGTGTGTGTGTGTGTGTGTGTGTGTGTGTGTGTGTGTGTGTGTGTGTGTGTGTGTGTGTGTGTGTGTGTGTAGGAGAGAGAGAGAGAGAGATCTAAAGAAAGGAGTGAAAGAAGAGTCAGTGACAGAAATATTGAGACAGAAAAAAAGAAATCACCTGTTCAGAATTCACCTCAGCTTTGTGCGTCCCCAGACTATAACATGAGTTGACAGAAGAGGAATTTCCACAAGAATAACATCCAAACTTGACACACGATGGGGTGAATATTAGATTTAGCCAGTTGTAAGATGTCAGTGTCCATATGATTTTCCTGCCGTAACAGATAGGTATAAATAATTAAGCATCTTTTCCCCCTTAAATTGGCTCATTGGAGAGAAAAAAATAAGATATAATGAGACCTTCATGCTCCCAGAGTCCATGAATATCACAGAACAAATTAAATTAGCATCGCTTTGTGGGTATTTCAAGGTTTTTTTCTGGAAAAAAATAATAAATGCATTATTCAGATAAAATGGTTACTATTTGTTTTATAGAGGCCTTATATTTCTAGCCTATTAAATATGTCATTAATGCTGTGCTTTCTGGAGCCATTTATGCATTTTACAGCAAAAATGTGTGGTGCAAAAGGGCAGAAATCACACTAGTGACAGATTAAGGGCAGCTGTGGTGGCGATGCAAATGCCCAACTGTGGCTAAGGCACTTGAGTAGGCACCAGGGGCCCAATCAGCGTTCTGGATCTTGCGCGGTCCCCAGGTGATTGGCTGATAAGAAATGCATGAAAAGGTACAGACACAGCATGTGGCATGAGAGGTTGCACATTCTGGATGGTTCTGCATCTCAGCACCTACTGGTGACACCTGGAGACTGCTGATGAAGCGAACAAACGGACAAAAAAAGCAAGAGCCAACAAAACATAATGAGATCTGACTTTCATATTTTAGAGATGCATGCGAGCTTTGCATGGGGGGGGGGGTGAAAATAGCAGCAGTGTGCAAAACAATACAGCACACTTTAAAGAGGAGCATTCAGAAAATACATACGGCTATATAATTACATGATTAAGAAAGAAATAATTACGTCTTAAAGTATTATATTGTGATTGTTCTTTTTTAATTGAATCATATAAATAAGAAATATATATATGTCTTTACGTATTAATCAAATTATCTAAATAAAAGATATGCATTCATCCATTCATTTAAATAAATAAATATATACATTTGATATGTTTAATTGATTTTACAAAACCTGATAATTCATTAGAATGAATGAATAAAATGTAAAAATAACTGATTAATTTATTTAAATAAATTCATATTTATTTAATATATTTAAAATAGATATATATTTTAAAATAAACAAAATACATCTTTTTTTATTCATTCCCTTTATATAGATTACTAAAAACATTTTTTTTTAAATATATACATTTATTTAAATGAATAAATAAATATAAATAAATATTTTAAATACATAAATAAATTAAACATTCATTAATTTATATAATTCACAATGTATGTATAGTGCCACAATCAATCAATAATTAAATAAAAGTTTTTAATACAAATTAGCACAAGTCAAGCTGCAATACCAAACAGGACCACAGGGAGAAGACCACTAAATCGCCTGCCTTTAATATACGACTCCATTCAGAATCACTAAACCTCCTGCCTTTAATATACGACTCCATTCAGAATCACTAAATCTCTGACTACCGCATAATCAGCATTCATTATAAACACTCTTGCTTTTAAGCCAAATACGCGCTGGAAATAATAATGTTACTGACATCTCGAAGTGAGTCACTATTCTCTCTGTAATCGCTGATGTTGTTTTCGTGTTTTCTCTGCATTAGCGCTGTTTTGAGCGTTTTAATTCGTTCACTGGATCCTTGGACTTTTCAGGAGTTTACGGTTTAAAATTATGTGTTTGCAAAAGTCTGCTTCTTTTTATTTTAAGATATGATTTTAGTTCTAAATTACTGATTAAAATTAGTAATCAATAATTAATTATTATTCTACAACTCTGCACGTCTCCCCTGACACCGCCTCCCCTTCTCGCGCACCACACAATGAAGTAGACCGACTCTGCTTGCGTTCACGTGATGGGTCGAGATGAGAGGTGATCCCGCCTGGGTAGTGTGCTTTACATAATTTCTATTCATATATGGGATCATATAGCCTAATCACCCAGATCCTGACGATTTTACTCTGAGTAAACATGTCAGAAGTGCCGGTACGCACAAAAAAAGTGCAGGTAGTCCAAAGACTAAAATATAGAAGTGCCGGTACTGCGTACCGGTGCGTACCGGCCCACTTCAAGCACTGGTAATAGTGATACTTACCAGGCAAAAAAACAAGTATATTTGTACTTAATACACTAGGGCCTGGTTTCACAGACAGGGCTTGACTAAGACAGGATTAGGCCATGGTTCAATTAGGACATTTAAGTATTTTTGTATTAATGTGCCTTAGAAAAAACATTACTGGTGTGCATTTTGAGACCAAATAAAGCCACTGATATATTTTAAGACCAGTCAGAGCAAGTTTCTTTCAGTTGAAACACCTCAGATTTACATTATAGTCTAGGATTAGGCTTAAGCCTTGTCTGTGAAACCGAGGGTAGAAACTATTATCTAGTACTTCTTAAAATAATCTTAAGAATATAAAAGTGAACTCAAATGTGCTATTTTGAGACACCATGAATATTAACTAAAATGTGATTTTAACATACTTTCTCTGTATTAAACAATGTATTTAGTTACCACGTATAGTACACTTGAACCCTTGAACTAGTGTATGAAAGAAGTGGTGTACTTCACGTACTACAAGAAGTACTAAAGAATATTTTTTAGTATATTAAGTACAAAATTACAAAAAAAACAACAACATTTTAAGTACATTATAAAAGTGCTGTTTTATAATTTTTTTTGCCTGGGTTGCCCGACACCACTAATAAACCACTGGTTTATTAACACCACTAATAAACCAGGAATGTCTTTGGCAAGTTGCTCTCACACAAACGCCTGTATTTTGCATTTTGCATTTTAAACAGAGTCTGGAAATACAGATGGAAAGCTCCCTTTTCATAATCAGCCCAATGATCAGCAATCACAGGCGGTGGAACCAAAGTCAAGTTGTCCTAAATGATGATGTGCTGCTGTAAACAGTGAATCTCTCTTTTTACACAATTAAAGAGTGAGCTTATTGATTTCCGATGGGCCGCTCCGGTGACTCTACAGCGCCTGCCGGCCGTCACAATGTGACCTGGGTAAGGTGACCAGCACCTCTATCTTTCCATTGTCTCTCACGCTCTATAGACTGTGGCTGTCCTCGGTCAGGTACATACAGGACGAGGTGTTCCCATGAAACTGCCACTGCAGCATATTGAGAGGCGGTCTTCTTCATTAGCTAATGTGGCGGTACAGGATCAGCGATTAAACCTTAAACAGGTTACCTGGAGAGCTGCTGGATGGGGGTGGTATTTAATGGACAAAAAGACACATGAATGTCAAGGTGATATGCTTTTCCCACCAGCACTATGACAAACATTTATGAATTACGCTCTAGAATAGACTCAAAAACATAATTAGGCCTAAATGTAAGACTATATATTTAAATTGCAAAAACATTTAATCCATTTGGATTATACACCACATGTGATGCATATTTGTCACTCATAAAGTACATAAATGAAACCAGTACAGAAACATATATGATTTCTGCACTAAATAAATAAATGGTTCATTATTAACTATTTGCATCTATTTTAATTTATTTCAATCATATTTTCAAAATGCATTGGTTCAAATTGCTTAGAATCAGCATAAACCTGTTCTTTGCTCAAAACAATTTCATTTATTCAGTTAAAAAAGTAAAATGATTACAATATGGCTAGCTATGAAATAAGCAATATTATATTAGTTAAAATGATTTATTGATAATAACTAGTTTAAACCTGGCTACATACTTGTGTTGTGCAGAAAATGCTTTACCTCCGTTTTTGAGTAAAGAAGTATTATTTGTGGATAGTTTTGGGAATATTTATTGCATGAGCTTAAACCAATGAGACCTGCGTTCAAACAGTTTCAGAAAGAAATGCAGATTCAGTGCTAACTGAAAGAAAACAAGCTGATAAAAAGATTGAATTCATTTAATATTAATATAGCATTACAAGAAATGTATAAGCAATTTTTGTAGGCCAGAAGTAACTGAGGGGGGGTATGTATTTGTTTGTTTGTTTTTAAATGTAATTTATAAAAAAAAAAAAAAAAAATTTACATGAGGGTTAAAACACATTGAGTTTATTATTACAGAAATGACCTATGTGTCTTACATCTTTGCCTAAAAATATGCATCACATTATTAGCTTATGATAAAACTGTCCAAACAGATGGACATTTTATATGCAATTCAAATATGTATATTTTAAACTTAGGCCTAAATATCTTTTAATGAAGAACTAGCTGGTCTATAATGTTAAAGTGACTAGTGAGACAACTGTTCTGCCGCAGCAAAGCAATAAAGAATAAAGAAACAAACACACACACACACAAGGATGTCAGGACTCACAGAAACTGAATACACCCAACAAATAAAACACTGGAGACAGACACACAGACTCTCGCCATAAATAAACTTGCTGGATTTGGGGATATTATTCATGCCCATATGTGCAAAATAGCAGCACGCCACACATTTCAATAACAAATGCCCTCGGTAACAAATGTGATTCCTGCAAGCCGAAGCATTTGTTCAGGCATTCGATTCCAGCATTAAAGGCTTTCCATTAAGACAGACTGGCAGCAAGACATTCTGAAGATTTTAACTTAAAACTGCCTCTCTGTAGACTGTCAGTGTCTTCAGGATGCGCTCTTGAATCGCTAGTGTTATAATTTAACAGTTTGCATGGTCGTGAGGAGCAGCTGTGAGGAGATCCAGCGTCTCCGTGTAACACCAGTGTCAGATTGTTTGTTTGTTTTGTATGCAAAAACAAGAATGTATCTTTGAAAATTAATTGCACGATTATTGTCCAAAATTCTGCTCCACGTATCTTCAGATTGTGTCACGTGATCAGCTTTGATTGTTTCTGAGCACTTCTCATTCACAAGCTTATTGCACCAGGTATCAAAGAGCACGAAGGACGCATAACTAACTAAACTAGGAGACTGAGAATGAAGTGTGCTTAATTGTACTAAATGTGCACTTGAGATGCACTTCAAATCTTAAAAGTATATATTTAAAAACTGTACTTGCAGATAATTTAACATTTCTGAAATAAAAGGCCACTTAAGTGACATAAAGAGACTTTCATGACTTTCTTAACACACTTAAGTGCACTTTGTTATGTCAAATTACAAAGTTTTACTTTAAGTACATTTTAAATCATATCTTAATAACCTTATTGTGTCTTAAGTACTTGATTATAATTTTAACTGTACTGTTTTATATACAGTAGTATTACTTTGAAAGTTGATATATTTTAAATGAACTAAACTAACAATTATTTTTACAAATGTCTAATTAGGTTTAAATAAATTACACATACTGTTAGTTTCATTAGAATTTTTTTTGTAGATATTATGTAGCTTAGTATTTTTTACTTTGCTGTAAATGCTTGTCAGTACATTCATCAATAACTTTAAACTGTTATGGGAAGTAGACCAGACACAGAGGATATGGAATAACACAGCAATGTTTATTTGAATTCAGCAGTCGGGTAAGCAGGGAAGAATGGTGAGTAAGTATCTTGAAGTACTTAGAATGATAAAGGATATACTGATGATGGTCTTCTTGCCAGGAACTCGTGGATGACGTGGTTGAGCACACGCCTCGGACCAACACCGAAGATGAGCTGGGGTGACGGACGAAGACAGGCAGACGTAGGAGACACGGAGGACCAACGAGGAACAGGAGGTAAGCAATCTTGAGGTAAGTAACTGTGTAGAGTAGGTGTGAGTCCACTTCGTGTAAGCGAGATCGGACAACTGACTGAGGTGAGGTGTGTGCTTAAGTAGTGCTGGCTTAATTGAGTGTTGATGAGGTGCAGGTGGTTTGAGTTAAAACTCAGGTGACAGTGATCGCTGTGAGAGATTGGTGGTGGAGCCTGGCTGATCTGTGACATTACCCCCCTCTCCACGGCCCGCTCCTGAGGGCCGAGGGACCCGACGCCATGGTGGACTACCTCTGGTCCTGGGTGCTGGGCGATTGGGGAAGTTCAAGTGGAATTCCTCCATTAGAGCTGGATCCAGGATGTCGTCTCTGGGAATCCATGACCTTTCCTCCGGTCCATACCCCTCCCAATCTACGAGGTATTCCAGCCGACCACCACGGCGTCGGGAATCCAAGATGGTTCTGACCTCGTAGACTGCTCCATCCTCCAGAATCAGCGGGAGAGGGGGATCCGTGATCGGGCCAGGCTCTGTGGATGGAGAGACAGGAGAGTGATAAGGTTTGAGAAGTGAGACGTGGAAGGTGGGATAAATCCTGTATTGAGGGGGTAGTTTGAGTTGAAACGTGACCGGGTTGATCTGCTTCTGGATGACGAAGGGGCCAACGTATCTGGGCGCGAGCTTCTTACAGGGTAGACGCAATCTGATGTCCCGTGTGGACAGCCAGACCTTCTGACCAGGTTGGTAAGGAGGAGAGTCGGATCGTTGAAGGTCTGCTGTCAATTTGCGCCTGCCCATAGCTCGTCGAAGATGGTGGTGTGCTTCGTCCCAGACCCTCTCGCTCTCTCGGAACCAGTAATCCACTGCAGGTACATCTGATGGTTCCCCATCCCAGGGGAACAAAGGTGGCTGGAAACCGAGCACGCACTGGAAGGGAGTGAGTCCAGTGGATTGTTGACGAAGGGAATTCTGGGCGTACTCGGCCCAGCCAATAAACTGGTTCCAAGAGTGCTGGTGGCCGTGGCAGAAGGTTCGCAGGAAACGTCCGATTTCCTGGATCTTTCTCTTCGTCTGCCCGTTGGTCTGCGGATGGTATCCAGACGATAGACTAACAGTCACACCTAGGAGCTTGAGGAAGTTCTTCCATACTCTGGAAATTAACTGGGGTCCACGGTTGGATACAATATCTTCGGGAATGCCGAAATACCTGAACACGTGGTTAAACATTTGCTCCGCCGTTTCCATAGCCGTGGGTAGATTTCATGAGTGGGATTAAATGACAGGACTTGGAGAATCTGTCCACAACGACCAGGATGCACGTGTTACCTTCGGATGCTGGCAGATCAGTGACGAAGTCCACTCCTAGGTGTGACCATGGTCGGTTGGGTACGGGCAGCGGGAGAAGTTTACCAGCTGGAAGATGGCGAGGACTCTTTGAGATGGCACACTCTTCACAACCCTGGACGAACCTTCTCACCTCCCTAGCCATGTTCGGCCACCAGTAACGGTCTTTTAGTAGCGAGAGGGTCGCGTTGGCCCCAGGGTGGCCAGTGCCCAATGAGGAATGCGCTGAATGGATGAGTTGAGTGCGTTGAATCTGGTGGACAGCCTGGCGGGGTGGCCGCGGAGACATTGAAGAGGGAGCAGAATCTGGATTCCATTGGATGGGGCAGACAAACATACTTTCTGGGATGATGGAATTAGGTGGGTCCTCTTCCTCCTCAGGAGCATGAAGTCGTGATAGGGCATCGGCTTTGATGTTTTTGGGACCTGGGTGATAGGTGATCTTGAAATTGAAGCGTGTGAAGAATAGTGCCCAGCGTGGTTGTCGTGGGTTGAGCCTCTTAGCTTCCCTTAGATATTGCAGGTTCTTAAGATCCGTAAGAACGGTGAATGGGTATTTGGGCTCTCTCAAGCCAGTGTCTCCACTCCTCGAGGGCTAGCTTAATAGCTAGGAGTTCCCGGTTGCCGATGTCATAGTTACGTTCCGCCCGGCTGAGTTTTCGGGAGAAGAAGGCGCATGGATGGAGTCTAGATGGATCCCCCTGCTGCTGGGAAAGGATGGCTCCCACATCCGTGGTGGAAGTATCTACTTCAACAATGAAGGGTCTTTCTGGATCCGGATGAGCGAGGATGGGAGCTTGTGTGAAAGACGTCTTTAACTTCTCGAAAGCTTCCTTGGCGGCTATGGATCAGGACAGAGACTTGGGCTTGTTGCGGAGTAAGTTCGTGAGTGGATTGGTAAGGGTACTGTAGTTCTGTATGAAGCGGCGGTATAAGTTGGGGAATCCCAGGAAGCGTTGGAGTTCCTTGATGGTTGTGGGTTGTGGCCAGGTCTTAATGGCCTCCACCTTCCCCTTGTTTATCCGAATGCCACTACTGTCAATATGATAACCCAGGAATTGTACGGATGGTTCATGAAATTAGCATTTCTCAGCTTTGAGGAAGAGGCGGAGCTGCCGCAGACGTTGAAGGACCTTCGCAACGTGGTGGCGATGTTCGGCCAGGCTCCGAGAGTAGATGAGGATATCATCGATGTATACCAAGACGAAGCGATGGAGGTACTCCCGGAGCACCTCGTGCATGAAGTCCTGAAATACGGAGGGGGCGTTGACTAGGCCATACGGCATAACCAAATATTCGTAGTGGCCAGTAGGGGTCACGAAGGCAGTCTTCCACTCGTCCCCCTTACGTTTTTGGATGAGGTTGTACGCGCTGCGGAGGACCAGCTTGGTGAAGATAGTGGCACCACGGAGATGTTACAGGGCTGCAGGGATGAGAGGAAGTGGATAGCGGAATTTCACTGTAATACTATTCAGTGACCGGTAATCGATACAGGGCCGCAAGCCTCCGTCCTTCTTGGCCACAAAAAATAAACTTGAAGCAGCAGGGGAGGTAGAAGGGCAGATGTAACCCTGTTGGACAGCCTCTTCTATATACTCCTCCATGGCCTTTTGCTCTGGGAGTGACAGGGGATAGATTTTCCCTTTGGGCACTGACTCACCAGGTAGCAGATCTATCGCGCAGTCCCATGGCCGGTGTGGAGGTAGTTGAGTGGCCTTCTTCGGGCAAAAGACGTCACTGAAGTGGGAGTAGTATTCGGGAATATCCACAGACTGCTGGTCTACAGGACTCTCGATGGACGTGGCATTAAGAGAGAGGATAGGCTTGGCGGGCGGAGATGGTCGAGGCAGACTTGGGAAGCAATCTGGGAAGCACTGGTCGCCCCACTTCAGGACGTCCCCTGTACGCCAGGCTATTTGAGGTTCATGTACTGCGAACCACGGACGGCCAAGAATGATGTCAGTGTTGGCCTCCTCCAGAACCAGAAGTTGAATGTTCTCCTCGTGTAGCTGGCCCACCCGTAGGGTTATAGGACCATCAAGGTACCTGACATTATGATGACTGAGAGACTTTCCAGTTATGGATTGGATTTGGTAGGTCTTTGGGTTGACTGCTGTAGGGATCTTGAGCTGGCGGAAGAGGCTCCCAGATATGAAGCTCCCGGCTGACCCCGAGTCGAGGAGGGCATGAACTGGAAGAGTGATATGGGGAGTAATAAGCGTTACCACAATAGTGAGTGGAGACATGTTCTGGGGAACAGGTTGGATGGAACTCACCAGTAGTCGAGGTGGACGAGTGGGGCATGAAGAGATCACATGCCCTCCGCCGCCACAGTACAGACACAATCCCTTAGATAGTCGCCTCTGCCGCTCAGCGGGTACCAACCGCATTGCCTCAGTTTGCATGGGTTCTGATTCTGGAGGGAAAGGGGTCTCTGGATGACGGTATGAGGGAGTGCAACAGTTCCAAGAGGTTTGTTCGTCGAAGCATGATTGCATGCGTGAGGAACAACGAATGGAATGTTGGATCATAGTCTCCAAGCCAAAGTTGTCATCGTAACTGGCCATCTGCAAGCGAAGTCTGGGCTCTAATCCTTGGTGGTAAGTGGTGAACAATGAGCGTTCATTCCAACCGCTGGCAGCCGCGAGCATTCTGAACCTCAATGCATACTCCTTGATGGGCTGAGAACCCTGCCGGAGGTGATAAAGCTGATCACTTGCGGTGGGATCACCGTGTGGCCGTCCAAAGACTTCTCTGAAATGAGAAACAAAGTTATTAAATGATTGGGTAATATTACCGGCTTGAGCCCAGATCGTCTCTGCCCACTGCAATGCCTTGCCGGAAAGGAGTGAAATGAGGAAGGAGACTTTAGATCTTTCCGTGGTACAGAGGTGAGGTTGATTCTCTATATAGAGTGAGCATTTTAGGAGAAAACCGCTGCACTCCTCTGCCACGCCAGAGAATGGCGGTGGTCTGGCCATGGGACTGGCAATCAACGGTGGAGAAGGACTGGCGATGGTGGATACGGAAGTGGTGGCTTGTGCTGGTGGAGGTGGAGCAGTGAGGACACGTCGTAGATTGTCCACAAGTTCCTGGAATGGATCCGACCGACTCATGCTGAATCACCCTGTTGGGGGTCCGATCTTCTGTTACGGGAAGTAGACCAGACACAGAGGATATGGAATAACACAGCGATGTTTATTTGAATTCAGCAGTCGGGTAAGCAGGGAAGAATGGTGAGTAAGTATCTTGAAGTACTTAGAATGATAAAGGATATACTGATGATGGTCTTCTTGCCAGGAACTCGTGGATGACGTGGTTGAGCACACGCCTCGGACCAACACCGAAGATGAGCTGGGGTGACGGACGAAGACAGGCAGACGTAGGAGACACGAAGGACCAATGAGGAATAGGAGGTAAGCAATCTTGAGGTAAGTAACTGTGTAGAGTAGGTGTGAGGCCACTTCATGTAAGCGAGATCGGACAACTGACTGAGGTGAGGTGTGTGCTTAAGTAGTGCTGGCTTAATTGAGTGTTGATGAGGTGCAGGTGGTTTGAGTTAAAACTCAGGTGACAGTGATCGCCGTGAGAAATTGGTGGTGGAGCCTGGCTGATCTGTGACAAACCATATTTTAGACAATAAAAGTAATTATGAAATTGAATTACATAAACACGTACTTAAGTCTTACTTAAGCAGGTTAAAAAGGTTGAGCTAACTTAAGTTATTATAAATTTAAACTACATTTAATTTAATTGCAATTAATATGCAATTACAGTAAGTGTCTGAAAACATTAAAATAATATATTTAAGTGCAAACTGAATGTTAAGTATATTCTTTGCATAATTACTCTTTTTTAAGTATGTTAAAGCCTATGGTCTATGATAAATGTATGAAAAAATGCAATAAAACATTGCTACCACGATCATTGTGTTGAGAAGTACTTCTTAACCAATTAAATGTCTGCAATGTAAAATAAACATATTGCATGCAAAGACCATTAATGAAAATTATGTCATTATTTACTCACCCTCGTGTTTTTCCAAACCTGCATGAGTTTCTTTCTTCTGTTGAACACAAAAGAAGATATTTTTAAGAATGTTTGTAACCAAACAATTGTTAGTAGCCATTGAATTTCATAATATTTTTTCCCATGTTATGGAAGTCAATGGCTACCGACAGCTGTTTGGATACCAACATTCTTCAAAATATCTTCTTTTGTGTTCAACAGAAGAAAGGTTCAAGGTTCAAGGTTTATTATTTCGTCACATACTCAATTATACAGAATATAATCAGTAGTGAAATGTAAGTCAGGTCAAGTCCGCTCAATGGACAGAGCAAAATATGTAACACAACACAAGAGGATAAACATAAATATAGGTAAAAAACAAAAACAAAATTATACGAAAAAAATAAAGAGTAAACTGTGCTATAAAATAAATTGTGCAATACAGTATACTGTGGACTTAATAAATAATAATATAAGCAGGGATGTGCAAGAGGAATGTGCAAACAGGTTGTACAGGGTATTTACACATAGCAGCAATACGGATGATGGAGAATAGTGAATATCTTACAGTTTATTAAATTGAGTCTTGTTAATGTTATTAGACCGAGTTCGTGTTTAGGAGCTTAGGAGGAAAGAAACTCATACAGGTTTGGACCAAATGGCTCTTTAAGCCAGTCCCTTTGTCTGGGTCAGAGGCAGCATGCGCAATGGTGTAAAAACAAAGACATTTTTTTCAGTTTCACACAGATCTGATTGTACATGTCAAAGGATGAACTCTAAATTAAGTACTTTTTAAGTTACCCAGGCCGGTTTGAATCAAATTTTTACAAAAAAAAGTATATTCCCCACATGAAAATATGCCTCAAAGTCCTTGATTGTCTGTAAATCTCACTTAAATTTATTCTTAGTCAACATATATATCTTAACAGTGCCTTAGTAGCCGTTCTGAAATCGGTTTGCTTCAAACACACCTTCACGTTTAAACAAACCGTACTCCCTGATCTGGCCGAGCGCTCGTCTGAAATCAGTCGCATTCAAGCTCACTCGCCTTCAACAGCTTGCCGTGACTTTTACTATTGGCCTCTAGGGTCGGCGAGTGCCGTCTTATTACACTCAGATCATACTAATTTGCCGCTGCGTTTATTTGCATTATAACAACATGCAAAGCACCAGCTGCCTTGTCTGAATGACGTGCTCCGCTCCACATTGTTTTTAGCAACGACGTTAATTTAGAAGCGTGTGAAAAGCCCAACATGAGTACCAATTTGCTGTTTTGACTTAAAGGCATGCTATCCATCTTACAGTCGCCTGGTTTTGCATGCGACAGAGTTAATGGAGAAGGACAGTGCTTTTAATGAGAGGACTGAGAGGAAGTGACGTGGAATAACTTGAGAAGACCCTTTTCCCTGCAGGTTTTCCCGGCTCAATTAGCAGACTCTCTTTCTGCTGAAGGGAGATTCAGCATGTGACCGAGGAGAGAGAGAGAGAGAGAGAGCGAGAGAGAGCGAGAGAGAGCAAGGGCGAGAGCAAGGGCGAGAGAGGGCGAGAGAGAGGGATAGAGAGAGAGAGAGAGAGAGGGAGAGGGAGAGGGAGAGAGAGAGAGAGAGAGAGAGAGAGAGGGCGAGAGAGAGAGAGAGAGAGAGAGAGAGAGAGAGAGAGAGCGAGAGGGAGAGAGAGAGAGAGCGAGAGAGAGAGAGAGGGAGAGGGAGAGGGATAGAGAGAGAGAGAGCGAGAGAGAGAGAGAGGGAGAGGGAGAGGGATAGAGAGAGAGAGGGCGAGAGAGAGGGAGGGAGAGAGAGAGGGCGAGAGAGAGGGAGAGAGAGAGAGAGAGGGAGAGGGGGAGAGAGAGAGAGAGAGAGAGAGAGAGAGAGGGAGAGGGGGAGAGAGAGAGAGAGAGAGAGAGAGAGAGAGCGAGAGAGAGAGAGAGAGCGAGAGAGAGAGAGAGAGAGAGAGCGAGAGAGAGAGAGAGAGCACAGAAGGGGTCGAGCGTCCTTGTGTGTTTGTGTGCATCCCATCGGCCCGCAGCATTACTCAGTCTTATGGATCGGAGCTCCACAGAGCCGGACTTAACAAGCCTGGACTGCAGCAATACTTGCTGATCTGCTGAATGCCACTGATGTTAATTGATGGGCTTAGTTAGAGGAGAGAATAAATAAAGGCAGTCGGACAGTAGCTGCAGGTCTCTGAGCAGATGTAGTAGTAAAACGCACTGGATGAGCAGAATAACATGCTACCACACCACTCACACTATATCTGCAGTATGTAGTGTGCATACTCTGCGAATGCTCTGTCTCTCATAATGCATTGTGCACGATGAATGAACCAGACATCAGTAGTTGTGATTAACATCTCATTCTTAACCAATAATTTAAACAGACTTCCACATGTCATATTTTATAAAGAGATTATATATCCAAAGCATTATAACTACTACCAATAATTATAAAATTAAGATACAATTGTATTTAAAAAAAAATTAACCAAAATACTAATCTGTACAAAAGATTTTTTTATGTTTTTGAAAGTAGTATCTTGATCAAAAAAGGCTGCAATTATTGGATCAAAAATGCATTAATGTCAGTAATATTGTGAAACGTGATATAATTTAATATTTCAGCATCAGTGTCACATGATCTTCAGAAATTTTCATTTAGTTTTTATTCATTTTTTATTTCAGTTTAAGTTTGTTCAGTAACTCATGTTAAACTAAATTAAAATAAGTCAAATTGCCAGCTTAATGTTTTGTTAAATTGTTTTTTATATATACATTTTAATGAAATTAATGTTTATTTCAAATAACAAATATATTTATGGTTTTAGTTAACAATAACTGTTGCTGCATGATATTAATCTGTAAACCGTATTTTATTTATTTATTCATATTTAATGTTATTTATTTATTTTTGGAAAAATTCTTGGAAAACAAAATTGATAAATGCTGTTCTTTGAAACTTTCTGTTTATTTGGAACATAAATATCTTGTAAGATTATAGCTAAATGTCTTTACCATCACGTTTTGATCAAATTTTCTTCAATTTCCTTGATAAACTATATCTTTTTTATTATTTGCTTGAATGCTAGTGTACATACAGTACTGCTAATATTTCACTATTATACATAGATTTTTATAAAGGACTCTTAATAGGCATCAAAAGGACTTATATTTCATCAACAAAATCTTTCTTTCTTTTGTGAAGCAATATAAAATAATAAGCAAACTACTCATTCAACATAAAAAAGATGCATGCAGCCAAAACATTAAATTCAATAAATCTGATGCCACACTCTAATTACCATTGAAATTATTCAATATTATAACCCATTGCTTTATTTCTGTAAATAAACAGCAGTTGCAGTTCTTCAACTGGTCTAATTGCAGTTCTGTCTTATAAAGCGGGCATGTGATGAGCGTCTCAATAGCAAGCAACAGGAGGAAAACAGTTGGGAGGAAAAACAAGCAAGGAAGAAAGCAAACAGAAGAAAGTGCTGGAGCAGCAGAACGCAAGGCCTACATCTATTTACTCACAAAATAAGGATAGTTCGAGAAGTGGCAGCGTAATATTCCCTGCATAAAATCTTCCCAACCTCCCGCAATGACCTGCAGCTGCTGCTTCATAACAGAATACATTTATGTAGCGAAAAATCTTGAAAGCACCAACAAATCATTTCATCTGCTGCAGATTGGCCTTGGAAATGAATACACCCACGCCGGCCAGACCTGACCAGGCTTGCCACCAAAACAAGAGTCTGCGGAGTCATTACAGGGAATAAATAAATGAAATGGAAATCAAAGAGGGATGGGAGGTAATTGCAAGGGAGACTGAGATAGGAGCGTATAAGTGATTCACTCGCAGGTGTGTGTGTGTGTGTGTATGTGTGCGTGTGCGTGTGTCCAGTACACAGTGAGGCAGACACACACACACTGAACTTACACAGAGTAATTAAGGTGCTGTTGAGATGATACAGATGTAAAACGCTGGTTCTAAGAGCCGATTATCAGCTTTAGAGAAAGCAATCATCAAACACATGCTCCCTGTGCAGACAACAACACACGACACCAGTGTCTTCAAGCTCACGTGATGCTGCTGCTTTCCTCTTCTAACAAGCCCCGATATCTGAAGGACAAGCATCAAACCTATGACCTGAACGTGAGCAACTCAGAGTTTTCTGCTGCTTATAGATCAGTATCACGGTGGAAAAATCATATAAAACAATAACTTTTTGATCTGAGATGTTTTTAATGTGCAATATAGTGGCTAGAATCATCAGTAGTACAAGTTGTACAGTGTTAAACAACTTATTAATCTTTAATATAAATACAACATATCTTCAAATATTGTTTTGGATCAGCAAGATTTTCAATCGTTTTTATTAAATAAGTCTCTTCTGCTCATCATCAAGGCTTCGTTTATTTGATCAAAAACACAGAATAAAACAGTAATATTGTTAAATATTATTACAATTTAAAATCATTATTTTCTATTTTAATATAGCCTACTTTAAAATATTATTCATTGCTGTGATGCAAAGCTGAATTGTTAGCATCATTACTCCAGCCTTCAGTGTCACATGATCTTCAGAAATCATTACTTGAACTTTTTTATCAATTTAGCGGTTGCTACCTGGTCTCATGGCATAAACGTACCTGGGGCACTTTTTAAATACCAATAACTGCATATCACTGCAGTTTCCGAAATAAATGAACACTAGAGGCAGTACAACTACGACGCCTTTTATTCCTTTTCACACAAATTTACAGAGTTTTGATTAATAAAACATTAAAGTTAAAAAATAACATTTAAAATGACATTTTAAAATATATTCACACAGAAACCAGTTCTTTTAAATTATAATAATATTTCCCAATATTGCTGCGGTTACCGTATTTTTGATGACATAAATGCAGCCTCGATGAGCACCTGTGGAAGCACTGAAAGAGAATAATTCAGTCTGTTTCTTCTGTGCTCTTATTGTGTCTCCAGATCATTTGCTATGAGCTACACACACCAAACAATTCAGACTAGACACAAAAAGATGTTTAACAGGTCAGCAGTGAACATGCCGCGGCTCTTTTGATGAGTCTGATTAGACAGGCATTCATGCATGGCACAGAGAAAAGAGAGGACTTCAGCCGTTAGACACTTTGGTTCGCACGGTGGAGTAAATGATCTGAGGACCTCCCACGGAGGAGCTATTGACGACAGTGGAAGACGAGAGAGGACTGGAATTTAGTTTGTGTAACATGATACGGGAAGGAAGGAGGCGGGAACCGGCGAACTGACATTTAATAATCAAATAAACAAACACAACAGAAAAGCGGATGAGAGCACACAAAACACAAACTAAAATAGGCCTGGTCCTCTCTCCGAGTCACTCCTCATTTAACCCTTCCGGCTTATTATGAGCACTTCAATAGTCTTATAATATCAAGAACATAAAGAGCATATTTCAGGTCTATTCTGTTGAATTGAACGAGCGCTCAGTGTGGGTCAGGGATGTGCTTTACTTCACAAAGTTAGATACTCTCTTCATCGAGCTCTGACAACCCTTCCCAGGTCATGTCCAAGCTCTCCAGCGTGATGTACTTACCACGTCTTGTGTTTGATACTGTCTCAGAATGGACTTCTTTCCTTTTCTCTTGTTAAAGTGTTTATGTATAAATGTATTTTCTGATGAAAACTTCAGTGTATTTGCTCACTACTACTGTTATTATTTGAGTGTTTATTTTCTCTGTTGTCACTGCTTTTTCTTCTTTGCAAATGTATTCTGTAAAATGTCTAGATAAATCATAAAAAAGAACATATATGCAGAATATGCAAAACAAATAATATATATATTTATTGTTTTGAAGTTGTAAATAAAGTGTATGTTTTACAAGAAAACACAATTTCAGTCTTTCTACATCAGAATTTCATTTTTATTAAATATATTAATTGCCGTTTCTCTGCAATTATTTGAGAAATGTACTAGTAATTTTTGAGTGAATACCAATTTATTTCAGTGTATTCTTATTTTATAGTCCTACGTTAATTTATATGAATTATAAATACAAATTAAAATGTATTTATTATAAATTAAATGAATATGTTTATTAAAATATTATACACAGTATAATATAAACTGTGCATATATTATACATATTTAAAATATTTAGAATATTTACTGTGTAAATATTAAAATATTTACTTATAACAGTAAACATTGTCAAATATTATTAAATAATAATAAATGAACAGAAATGAGCAGAATTCAGTTTAGGGCTACTTTTATTCTACGCTGTAAAAAAATTGAAGTTGCAAATAAAACAAATTATTGGAGTACGTTTTACGAGAAAACACTACTTCAGTCTTTCTACTTAAACATTTTGAGTTTTATTCAATGTGTTACTTGCTTTTTCTTTGTAATAATGTAATTATGTGTTAAATCTGCTAATAGTTGTAGAGAAAACTGTTTCTACACCAATTGTTGTACAATGTATTTTCTTAGTGCTATTAATTGATATGAATTATAAATGTAATGTATCGTTTATATATTAGAAATTCTAATTAAATTATTAAAATACAAATTTTACCTTTAAATCTACACTGTACTCTTTTTTCAAAGTCGTAAATAACACAAAGATTATTTCCATCTTTCTACTTACCATCTTTTATTTCACATTTAATTCAATGCATTACTTGCCGTTTCTTTGTAATTATTTGAAAAAAAATATTAGCAATTTCTGAGTGAAAACTGTTTCAAAGTTAACCTTTTTTTATACAATAATTTTTAATGTATACCATTTAATAAAAAATATCCCATGCTCCCAAATAAACCAGCAAAGTAAAGCAAAGAGGAAGGAGCATTGCATTTCTGCCGAGCTTGATGAATCAAATTTGTATTACCGCCTTGTTCACATGTACTCTCATACAATGAATAGCAGGATGAAAGCTAATCAAAGTATTCATAAGGCCTGCCATTGTTGCCGCTCTTGAAAGACTGTCAAGCCACGATCAGGACACTTGTTTAATCAGTGGAGACAAACCGAACATGTCGTTGTTAAGAGCACAGAACGCCTGACATCTGTTTGCATGTGGAATTTCTAAGGCGCTTGTGAAAAGTATGATTACAATTTCAGCACCTTGGACAGCATCCTCGTGAGACACTCCAGCAGCGGCGGCGGCCTTGAAAACGCTTTACTCACTAACATAACCTGAGCTTCCCCAGAGAATACAGCACACTTCATAAACGAACCTGTCATCCCTCCTGTGGACTGCAAGCTCACAGTCCAACTTAAACTAGAGAACGTCTCTCTGAGAGACATTCCCAGCATTTCTTTCTCTCTCAGCCCAGGCCCAGCACGCCACGCACAGCTGACTGAATAATGTAGAGGCTTTACCCACTGCTCAGGCATGAGTGGATAATCTGGCCACAAGGACACAGTGTGTCAACATTGCACTTATTAATTTATTTATAGTCCATCTGAGACAGAAGGGAAAAGGCTGCAGAAGGCAAAAGCGCACTCTCTCTCGCTCTAAATGTTTCTTTCTTTAGCTCGCCCCCTCTTTTCAGGGAAAAAAGCATTTTTTGGGAAACTTTCGGCCCATTGGGTCCCAGTGGCGGATATCTTGCACGTGGACAGTGAAGGAGCTCAGTGCATTAGCAGCATAATCGGCTCTGGAAGTTCTGGAAATGAGGAGCATCTTCGGTTTTTAATTACCTTTCTAAATTTAGGCCTGAACACCAATTAAACAGTGAATCCTTTGGGGGGGTTATTGATGGTGCAATCGTTAAAATTTGACTTTTTTATTATTTGCACACTATAGCAATGTGATTCAGAGCACTGCCTATTAGTAGTTCAAGATTAATTTGAATAAACGCAATCTTTTGTCTACATTGTTAGCAAAAGGGGAAACTCAATGTTATCGAGACTGCAAAAATACACAATTATTATCCACAATATGTTCTTTTTTTCCACAGTTCTGATTTTAACAGAAAGGACAGGAAATAACAGTTAATTCATAGCTGTGACGTCACATCCATAAACGAACATTCAACTGGAGAAAGCTTTCCTCCGCAGCCCGCCGGTTATTTTTACTAACTCCTAATGTACTAAGACAGTGATAGGAACAGTTCACCCAAAAAATGAAAATGTGCTGAATATTTACTCACCCTGAGCCTCAGGCCATCCAAGATGTAGATTAGTTTGTTTCAGACTTGGAGAGATCTAGCATTGCATCAGTGTCTCAGCAATGGATGCTCTGCAGTGAATGGGTGCCATCAGAATGAGAGTCCAAACAGCTTATAAAAACTTCACAATAATCCTCACCGCTCCTCTCCAGTCCATCAGTTAATGTATTGTGAAGTGAAAAACTGCATGTTTGTGAAGACCAACTTTAAACTGTTGCTTCTGGCCAAAGAAGAGTCCATATTAATAGTCCAAGCCAATAATAATCCATCCCCTGTTGTCCTCTCATATCATGATCCACCACTATATTTGTTTAGATCTGTTTTGGACTGTTTCTGCTTATAAAAAGTGATTTTTCTGTGTATATTGCTCTCCTGATTCAGACAAGACCACTTTTGTCCCTGGAGAAAGCAATATTCTGGATAGAGGACTCGTTCAAAGTTTAAAACGTTATAATGATGGATTTGTTTCTTACAAACGCGCAGTTTGTCACTTCAAAATACATTTATTGATAGACTGGCATCGTGTGGATTACTTGTGGATTATTGTGATGTTTTTATAAGCTGTTTGGACTCTCATTCTGACGGCACCCATTCACTGCAGAGGATCCATTGATGCGCAAATGATGCAATGCTACATCTACATCTTGGATGGCCTGAGGCTGAGGACATGTTTAGCAAAATCTTCATTTGTAGGTGAACTATCCCAAAAAAGACCCGTCACTGGCCTCACTGGATGTTTTACACTAATCCAGCCACTAAGCACGTCCACAATAAACTCCACGAAGAGTTTAAGGTTTACTCAGAAAGGCAAAGAACAACAATGCATTTATAAATCAACAGCACAGATACAAATACTTTGGAGATATGAGCAGAAAATAACAAACATGTTATAGCATGAGTCAAGAGAATGCTACATTAATACAGAACTGCCCCTACACTCACTTATCACACATAACACACCAAAAACACTAAATAAAGTACTCATAATAATCAAATCACACAACAGAATCACTGACAGATATCGCATTTCAAAGGGCTTTGAAAAGTAAGATTGAGCTGTGTGTCCAAAGCCACATGGAGCACCGCCCGACTGCAGTCCTGAACAATTAATGGCCTACTTCCTCTTAAAACAGGAAACTATGTGGAAACTGAGAGGAAGCTCGATTCATGGTCCAAATTAACTATCAGAATAAAAGCCCCTGAAACTTGAATGCCCAGCACAAGAGCAATATAAAAGACCAAAATAAGTATACACTTCACTGATGATGCCCAGTACGAACACAATGCACTATATTGCACGCAAAGCGTTTTCTCATAGAAAGCCATTAAAAAGAAAATGCAGTGGAACCAAATTCATAACACCTTATTAATAAAACATATGTAGAGGCAAGCAGATGAACCCAGAATATGAAGGCAACACACGTTCCACGTTAAGCATCTTCCCACAGAAAACCATTATAAAGAAAATGCTTCATGTGCACGTTGCATTCATATTCAGAGCTCATCTGCTTGTCTATGCACCATCAATCAGGTGTGTACTGAATTTGATCCTTTAAAAGCACTGTTTTAGTGCATTAAGCCACGTTAAGCGTTTTACAATGTACTGCGCCAGTCACGTGACTGAAAACTACAAAAAGCTTTTGAAAGAAAAACGATCTGTCTAGCTCTTGACTTCACAACATTCAGGTGAGTAGCTTATTTCCCAAGTGCTTAAATACACAAACATCAAATGAAAGGCTTCATCCTTCCACTGCATTCCTGTAGAAGTTGTCTTAAGTAAGGTTTTTGCGCTATGAAAGCGCACAATCCAATACTACTGTATGCCAGGTGCCTTTTCCCACCAACAGACTCATGCATCATTTAAACTTTGCCCAGCACATGTCTCAACTGATATGTGACAAACGCTATTTCATTTCAAATCTCTCTAGAGCACTGATGTCAAAGTGAGTCTGACACACAGATCCATACCTTACATCTCTGTAGATTTGTACAAAAATCACATTTCGCTTTGAATTGCTTCAAAACAGGACGATGAAGCTCTTTATTTCATAGATGTGATTGCTGCAATGGATTTTCCTATTGAGTCAATTGTGTTCATTATTGATATCAAGGACATGAAGGGGGGGTTTGATCTCCAAGTGACCTCATCGAGGCATTCGTGTTGTGAACTGACGTGAAAGCTTGAAAGCGACCTGCATCAGTCAGATTGAAAAAACTAGCGGTGTGACTGTGGTCACCCTTCACTCATTTCTGCTGCTTGAGAACTATATTAAAAAGAAACACAATTTGGGTTCAGTACGATGAATGGAAATTATGTCATCAGTTACTCACCCTCGTATCGTTCCAAACCCATAAGACTTTCATTCATCTTCAAAATACAAATGAAAATATATTGAATTAGACCTGAGAGACTTCTGTCCGTCTGTTGAAAGGCCTTTGCACCAAAGCTTTGACACACATGAGAACATCAAATATGACAAACCGAACCTGAAATGTGCTTGCTTGACGTGCAAGAACAAACTTAATTGGCTTGTGCATCGTGCAAATGCATCTTAGCTTCCGTTTACCATATTTGACGTGCTCTATGTGTGTGCGTTGATCAAAATTATACGTGAAAAAAATATAAAATGTTAAAAACCTGTTGGAAATATTTGGGTGAGTAACTGATGTCAGAATTTTCATTTTTTTGGTGAGCTAAAACTTTTCAATCAGCAGCACATAATGTTGATAGCTACAACCACACAATTAATGTAGGTAGTGAAACAAGGGAAGTGAATGGGGATAATCTATGATAATTAATGCTAATATACTCACTGTGTCCATAATACAGCACCAGGACATAAACAGCATTTTAGTGCGCAGAAATGTTTTTGAACCTTTTTGTGTAAAGTTATATCCAGTTTTACTTAACATCAAATAACCTTTTTTAGCTCAAACAGTACAGATGAATTAATGGAAGTGCTTTTATTAAATTTATATTGAACTCATGACACATGATATTCACAATAGGCTCAAATGACAGTATTTGTTGCATGATGCTAAATAATAATAATAATTGTAAGGCCACAGTTTGTGGTTAAAGCATAATTTTTGCTCATATTTCTGTTAAGTCTTCTGCAGAAATGTCTATTATTTGATATATAAAGTTGTATAAACCTTCAGTTATTCTACTTATACCTAACTTCTAATGCATCGTCAGTGATGTAATTTAACCCCGGTAAAGACTTGTTGGGAGTTTTTTGGCTGGTTTTCCTCGTCAGATAATTATGAATGCACGCAGGCACCTGGAAGAAGGCAAGATTATATTCTTCTGCGGTTTCAGTCAAACATCTAGATCCATGTAAACAAGGAAGTTACATCATCCTCCCTCACGGACACTGTGCAAAAGTTACCTGGCTTATCCAAATATTGGATACAAAACTTTATACAGACAAGATTAGAGTGCAATTAATTTACACTAACACTAGGCACATGTGTCAGCATGTGTAAAACCTCATATTTAGGCCGTGGACTGTGTATTGTAACATTCATTGATTGGCCGTGTTTAGATCTATTAGGCCTACTTTGCTGTAACCGCGTTTCAAGTCTAAATTATTTTCTGTGGTAACATTAGCCCACAAGTTCTGTGTATTGAGCTTGAATTGAACCTACAATCATGCAAATTAATCCATGAGAAGACTGTTCTAAAGTTTTGGAGATGGGAGAGTTAAACTTCGATGTGATCCACAGCTTTGTGTCTACAGACCGTATGAAGCCCCGCTCCAGTTTCAGCACTGCACACATCTTCTGTCTTCTGGTCTGGATTTCCACATCATGAAGGTAAAATCTTACAAATGTATGAACTGTTCCTTTTAAAATCTTCCCAGGGGCTAGAGACATTTATGATGGCATCCGCTTCAAACATTACAATGCTCTTGACAACTTCCGTTAACTCTACAAAAGTAAACCCACTTCACCAGTTAATTACTCTTTGACAGCAATGGCACAGAAGTTCAAAGACGACATTCTAAAGATGGCTGCACACTTGTTTCTTTGGCTTTCTGGAAATACAGGTGCATCTCAATAAATTAGAATGTCGTGGAAAAGTTCATTTATTTCAGTAATTCAACTCAAATTGTGAAACTCGTGTATTAAATGAAGTAATGCAATGCACACAGACTGAAGTAGTTTATGTCTTTGGTTCTTTTAATTGTGATGATTTTGGCTCACATTTAACAAAAACCCACCAATTCACTATCTCAACAAATTAGAATATGGTGACATGCCAATCAGCTAATCAACTCAAAACACCTGCAAAGGTTTCCTGAGCCTTCAAAATGGTCTCTCAGTTTGGTTCACTAGGCTACACAATCATGGGGAAGACTGCTGATCTGACAGTTGTCCAGAAGACAATCATTGACACCCTTCACAAGGAGGGTAAGCCACAAACATTCATTGCCAAAGAAGCTGGCTGTTCACAGAGTGCTGTATCCAAGCATGTTAACAGAAAGTTGAGTGGAAGGAAAAAGTGTGGAAGAAAAAGATGCACAACCAACCGAGAGAACCGCAGCCTTATGAGGATTGTCAAGCAAAATCGATTCAAGAATTTGGGTGAACTTCACAAGGAATGGACTGAGGCTGGGGTCAAGGCATCAAGAGCACCACACACAGACGTGTCAAGGAATTTGGCTACAGTTGTCGTCAGAGGCGTCTTACCTGGGCTAAGGAGAAGAAGAACTGGACTGTTGCCCAGTGGTCCAAAGTCCTCTTTTCAGATGAGAGCAAGTTTTGTATTTCATTTGGAAACCAAGGTCCTAGAGTCTGGAGGAAGGGTGGAGAAGCTCATAGCCCAAGTTGCTTGAAGTCCAGTGTTAAGTTTCCACAGTCTGTGATGATTTGGGGTGCAATGTCATCTGCTGGTGTTGGTCCATTGTGTTTTTTGAAAACCAACGTCACTGCACCCGTTTACCAAGAAATTTTGGAGCACTTCATGCTTCCTTCTGCTGACCAGCTTTTTAAAGATGCTGATTTCATTTTCCAGCAGGATTTGGCACCTGCCCACACTGCCAAAAGCACCAAAAGTTGGTTAAATGACCATGGTGTTGGTGTGCTTGACTGGCCAGCAAACTCACCAGACCTGAACCCATAGAGAATCTATGAGGTATTGTCAAGAGGAAAATGAGAAACAAGAGACCAAAAAATGCAGATGAGCTGAAGGCCACTGTCAAAGAAACCTGGGCTTTCATACCACCTCAGCAGTGCCACAAACTGATCACCTCCATGCCACGCCGAATTGAGGCAGTAATTAAAGCAAAAGGAGCCCCTACCAAGTATTGAGTACATATACAGAAAATGAACATACTTTCCAGAAGGCCAACAATTCACTAAAAATATTTGTTTTATTGGTCATATGAAGTATTCTAATTTGTTGAGATAAATAAATACAAATAAATAAATGAACTTTTCCACGACATTCTAATTTATTGAGATGCACCAGTAGTTCACCTACATCCTTTTCATTAAAACTATCTTTATATGTTTACTTATTACATAAAGAACGAACAACCTTCAATAAAAGTATGGCATCTTGACCTGCCACCAAAATAGATATTTGCGATCAGTTTGAAGGCCTTGTGAGGTAACATTAAAGGGATGTTCACCCAAAAATCTAAATTATGTCATTAATTACTCACCCTCATGTCGTTCCAAACCTGTAAGATGTTTGTTCATCTTCAGAACACAAATTAGTATATTTTTGATGAATTCCGAGAGCTTTCTGACCCTTCATAGACAGCAAGGATCCAGCCACGATCAAGGCCCAGAAACGTAGCAACGCCATCAAAGCTAAATCTGTGTGACATCAGGGGTTCAACCATAATTTCCCGAAGCTACGGGAATACTTTTTGTGAGCAAAGAAAACTAAAATAACGACTTTATTCAACCATTTGTCACCCTGGCGCCATTTTGGAGAGTATCCACTGAACGTAAACAACAATGTATAATGGTGCTGCTGACACAGAAAGCGGTCAGAAAGCTCGCGGATTTCATCAAAAATATCTTAATTTGTGTTTCGAAGATAAACAAAGAGGGTGAGTAATTAATGACAGAATGTTCCATTGTTGGGTGAACTAGTTATCCCTTTAACATAGCAACAGTGGCGCTTATATATATTTATATTAATCATTATATCCCACAAAATAAAAATAATGTCATTATCAGCCACTTTATAATATGGTTCACATAGCCTAACTAACTACCATAAAAATAAATAAAATAAAAACTTTTAAAAGTACTGAAGACAGGGGCGTCAAAACGCACTGTGAGGCTAATCCTAACGGACAAATCACCTCAAGAAACTAGCCAACTCACTCAAAACACCGCTGGAAGTCTCTGTACAGCTCGCACGCTGAATTAGGAGCGATAAAGGCTCATAAAAGCAATCACAGGGCAGACGGAGCAGGCATGCCGAGGTGTGACGCTCTTACCGGCTCAGATGAATCCTCGCAGGTGAAGTTGAGCAGACAGGAGGAGAGAGCTCGTCGTCCCAAAGCCCATAACCGTCCATCGTCCCTGTGCTTCCGCTTGAATATATCTGCCGAGAAAACCTCTGTTTCTTCGCCGCGAGGAGTCTCAGCCGGTTCGGTTCTGGGTTTAACGAACGGCGCGTGAGCCGCGGCAGCTCCGCTCCGTCACGTGCGCGCCGTCGCTTCCAAAAAAATCCGGATCTCTCCACCGGCACAGGGATGTTCATTCCTGTTTGCATCTTCTTGCTTATAACGCCTTTAGTGTCAAATACATGAGTAACGGGGCTGCCTGGGTCAGATAGGGATGTTTAGAATGAAACTGCATGGAAAAGTAATATGTCTCATGTTTATACAGTTAATTAGCTTCAATCTCCTAATGAGGCCTGGGCTGTTGCAGTCATCAGGATGGAGAGCAAACTGTCTTGGAAATATTTGTGGATTTCTCTAAATAAATTATAAATAATATTTTGATTATGGACTCATTAGGTCCTTATAGATTATTATTGTAGACAGTCAATCGGGTTCATTTTTGGTTTAGGTGGTAATGTTTATATCAATAATGCACATATATTTTCCATAAGGATCCTTTAAGTGTTTAACTCTGTTTACCTTTACTGCGTGAAAATTATTTTCTGAGGTCCCAGGTGAAAAAAGGACACTTCCATAATATAGGCTACTTAAGTGCTCTATTTTCACGCACTAGTTTTGTACATAATAAAAAATATTATTTAGTACTTCTTAAGATAAACTTCATAAAAGATAAAATCATCCAAGTGTACTCAACTGTGCTATTTTGGGACACCATGAACATGAACTAAAATGCACTTTTAACATATATCTGTATTTAAAAAATGTATTTAGTTACCACTTGTAGTACACTTGAACCCATCTTTCATACACTAGTACAAGTGGTGATTAAATACAGAGATAGTAGGTTAAAAGTGTATTTCAGTTCATATTTCTGGTGTCCCAAAATCACACAGTACACTTGAGTACACTTATGATCTTATGAAGTACTAACAAATATTTTTAGTATATTAAGAACAAAATTGCTGTGCAAAAATAGAGCACTTTAAGTAGGCTAAATTATGGAAGTAACATCCCACAAATTCTGTCAATTGAGTTTGAATTGAACCTAAAATCGTGTTCGACTTTGATGAGATCCATACATTTCTGGTCATTTTTAAATAATATTTTCACTTCGAACTCATGCATGGACAAATTTAATCTCATTTCATCTTCCATATGATGGTTGATGTGCTCATATTATTTTTTTATATTAATTAAACAATAAATAAAAACAAGATTTGGTTTGTATAATACTGATCATAGGCATCCATCCATACATCTTCCATAATGCTTGCTTGTGGGTGTGATGGATGATTAATGACATACAGCAGGTTAATGATATCTGAATATTAAGATAACGTTTGAATAACATACCAAAAACTAACGTTCGATTTCCATTAAGAAAACTTTCCTGGCTAACCAAAAACAAACCTTAAAATAGCATTCTGGAAACCAAAAAAATGTTAGCGGTCATTATAGATGCAAAGTCAAACCAGCATTTCGATAGTGAGTAAAGTCCTCATATATTTTCCATAAGGATCTTGGGAACTGAGAGGCTGAAGATTGAATATAAAAGGGATAGTTGACCCGAAAATCTACTCACCCTCATACGTCTCCAAACCTGGCCTTCTTCCATGCTGCACCAACTGCATTGGCTTTTTCTTTATATTTTGCTCTTGCAAAGTGAAAGACAACAGGCCCTGTGTTTAAACTGGTCACCCAGTTTAATGAACTATGTCTCATTAATTTTTCTATCTCGTTTCGTTCCTCAAATCCTCACACACACCTCTCTTATTTTCTTGAAAGCAATTTAAAACTTGATTTTCTCTCATTATCTTCACGTCTAATCCCTGTTAGCATCCTTTACTGTGTTTCTTTAAGTAGAGAGACGCAATAGACCGTATCGCTTATAGTTTTATCTGTCAGAAGGATGGAAAACATCTTGGATTATCTGTTAATGTAAAAGTAGGTAAATGACAATGTTAACACAAACTTATGTAAGTGCAATTTATAAGTTTCCACTGAAATCAAAGTTTAACTAGAATTCAGTTACCATCTAAACATGTAATGCATGTTAATCATGGCAGGTGTCATTATGCCATATGTCTTATGCATTATATTCCAAGTCTATTCAATAGAGTAGGTTTGCACGAGGAACAGGCTGAATAGTTGTTCGTTTTGGGAAACCTGTAGATGCATTATGCCATGTCTGACATCAATGATGCCGAATTATAACTTCATGTGAATTAGCAGGATAATAAAACTGACCTTGTTTTTCTGAATTATTTACAGTCATGTATCGAAATCCCCAGTGCTGATGTTTCTGTTGAATTTGCCTGATAACAGCGCTGCTCTACATATCAAAGAGCACAGATACATTGATCAAATGTTTTAACAGATCTATTGTTTTATCTTACAGGCGCAGTGCTCGGTAAGCGCTTCTGAAATTTACAGATGGTTATCTATTGACTTTAATTTCAGGGATTCCTGGGGAGTCCTTTCATGCAGTATTTCCCTTTGCTTTGTGAACAAATGTAGATATTGTGAAACTGAATAAATCTACAGCCAACAGAAGTTTCCTAATGATCAAAAAAGCCTGTTTGAAACCTAACTCTGGGCTTTAAACTGCAAGCCAAATAAACACAGTATTGGTTTGTTCATCATCTGTATGGCGCTGTCACAATATCAGATCATTTTCTTTTAGCGTAGATAAAGACTGCATATTGAGGGGTGTGCGATATTTATCTTCTACATTAATATCATAATTGTTGTTTTAACAATATGCAAGCTGACAATATCGAGTATGTCACTCACTTTGCATAAAAAACCGGTCTTGAGAGTTCAAAAGCATTCACTGCATGAAGACACCTTTAAATGCAGTTACACCCTATAATTGTCCTCATTTGTAAGTGGCTTTGGATAAAAGCGTCTGCTAAATGACTAAATGTAAATAATTCAAGTATATATCCCTGTATGGGTTTATGTTTTTTTATATTTATATATGTTTTAGTAAAATAACACATGAGTGATGTTTTCCTGAATATTAGCGCGTGAGCACAATCCCAAACGTGATAGAAACTTTATACAACAGTTAAAAAAAACAAGAAGTTAATATTTAGTGAGTTACATTTTAGACACAATATTTAGTTTTTTCTGTTTCATCAACAAAAATAGTTCCAAACAAACCCAGAGCAGAACATTTGTGCGTCTCAGAGCAACACTGCAATGTTTTGCCTCTGAATTAATCTGAGTCAATGATTCAATATCATAAAGAGAGCCACTTGCTATGTTTCTAAATGATGTCGCCGTTTTGAAGAAATCGTTTGAATTAATAATTCAATGAATCAGTCAATAAGGGACTTACCTCCACCTACTGGTGGTTTTAGTGTCATGTTTATTATGACAGGTTTAAATTAGCCACGGTACCAGCATAAAAATACACTAAGCAAAATATTATTTAAAGGTAGGGTAGGAGATTTCGGAGAGGCTAGCAATAGCAAGCTAGCTTTTAAAAGCATAAGTCCCACCCTTCCTGCAAATCACTCTCCAAAGCCACGCCTCCTCCGAATCACATGACCGCGCACCAGAGGCTAACCTGCGACACGATCAGATTACCTCATATCTCAATCACCGGTGAGAAACATGACAGTACAAATGCATAATATTACAATAATAACGCCTTTCATTCTCGCAAACGCACTGAAGACTCATGTCTGCACAAACAGGGTGCGGGGGGGGTATGCAAATACATACGTTGACAGGCAGGTAGCCCTCGGACCGAGAGATATGATTGGACGAACATTTTATGGTCCTACGCTTTCCACCAACGATATAAATACATAAATTAATTTAGACCACTTAACTTAGTGATTGATATCAGGATGTGAAGAGACTATCAACCAGCATAACAAAAAATATTCTTGACCTTTAATTATCGTTATCGAAAAATCACAAAAACTATTGAGATGATGTTTTATGTCAATATCGCACACTCCTACTGCAGATTTATCAATATGTACGTGAAGGCCTGAGAAACTAGGTAAAGCTAATGGAAGTCATAGCATATGCTCCAGAGTCTCGTGTTAAGATCTCATTTCTCACATTTGCAGATGGCAGCAAATCTCCCTGAACTGTCTTTTAACTGAGGTGAGATTCATTTCTCAAAGATCCACCATTTGCAGTTTATTTCAAACAAGCAGGGTAGTCCTCCTCTCCCTGTAGGGCTAATATATCAACGGCAAGCTCGCGTACATCGCGCAGGAACCCATCACGGGTAGGCTGCTGAGCTCCCGTCAGAGATGGCGTGATTGAATTGTTCCATCGCTCTGTCACCAGAGGGGCCATTACTTCAAATTAGCATACAAATTCAAACCAGGACAGATGGATTTGTCACATTCCAGTCGACATCTTCCTCCGAGACTGGCTTCGCTAACACTGTGCGATGAAGATAAGACACCTGTCTCTGCTTCATTCAGGACAACAGGTGGAGGACAACATGGACAGAGAGGTAGAGGGGAATGCTGAGGTGCCCATAAAAAAAACACATTTCAAACTTTAGGAAACATCGTCCGAGTGCAGCGGGTGCTCCTGTAGGCCTGCGCATCAGCTTGACTGATATTTGGGTCATTGCAATGTTTGTGCAAGTTGGGTAGATTTGCGAGAAACAATGCATGTGTCTACAATGCTGATGTTGTTGCACACACATTTGATTCGATACAACATTTAATACTCCCAGGCCTGAATGGAATTAAGTATGCAAACTCATTCATTTGATGCATTTTAATGGCAGTGGTGTGCAGTTTATAATAGCTCCTTTAGTCAACGTTTTAGACTCAGTAAAAAATTTATTTATGGACCTCAAAAGCAACTATGAAACTCTATCTTGTATGTAAATACAGAGCTGGGTCGATGGCTCACAGATTGTAATCCGTTACTAATTACACATCACATGATGAAAACTGTTAGTAATGTAATCTAGGTTACTTGATTTAAGTAATTTACCCTGACTACTTTTTTAATTATTTATCTAACTTGTTTTAAACGTACCACTGAACGTAACATATTGATATAAAAAAGCAAAGAGAAAGCAAATATATTCAAAAAAAAATCAGCATCATAAAAAGCAATAAACATGACTTTAAACCAAGGTTTCCTGAGCTGGGCTTAATAGAAGAATTACAGTGGGTTGGTGAACTGATAAAAAGCTAGCATTGAACTGTAAACATACACTATATTGGCAAAAGTATTGGCACCCCTTTTAATGAAAAAGAACCCTTTTCTATTCTAACATGACAGTGTCTCTGTGTATAAGGCAAGGATCAAAGATAAATTATGATTCAGTCAGTGTGGAAGAACTTGACTGGTCTGCAGAAAGACAAGTCCTGATCCCAGCTGAACACCTCTGGTGTGACTTTAAATGAGCCACAAACTCATCACCAAACACCAATGACTCCACCAAATCATAATTTCTCTTTGATCCTTGTCTTATACACAGAGACACTGTCATGTTAGAATAGAAAAGGGTTCTGTCCAAACTGTTGCTATAAAACTAGAAGCACACAATTCCCTAGAATATCATTATATGCTTAAACATTAAGATTTGTACTCATGGAAATTACTAAAGTAGTCAAACCTTTCATTAGAAGGGGTGCCAATACTTTTGGCAATATAGTGTATGATTGTTTTGTTAAATTATTGAAATATTGACTTCCTTATATTTCCAGAAAATGTTTCATGTCAAAGTGGTGTTGGCTGATGAAAATTAATTAAGGGAGAGTCAATACAATTATAAATGATTTAGCTACTTCCATTATATGAATAATACGTAACTGTTTGTTGTTGTTGTGTTTTTTATTATACATTTTGGGAATCTGATTACGCAATTCAGATTACATGTAATCAGTTCTAAACCCATCTATGTGTGAACTGATTACATGTAATCTGAATTACAGAATCAGATTCCACACACATACATGCATATTTGTATATTTCCATTTATAACGACCCATTAGCAGACTTTATTTCTAGTACGGTCTATAGGACCATGATGTGCCCTTATACATCATCTCAAAAAAATTGCCAGAGGTGGATTACAATCAGTTTTGAGAAACATGAGCAATGTATCTGAGCCCAGTATGAAGTATCATATTAACACTTTAATGTGCGACAAATTAGATTTTACATTTTTAATGAAACAGTTTATTGAAACTTAGTGGGTCATATTTGCTGCATCAAGGTGTTATGGCTCATAGTGAGAATACAGAGCTCAAACTTGAGGAGGGGAAGAAACAATATCCAGAGTCCAAAACTAAGCAAAAATATGCACTTTGGCACAAATACTGATATTTATATGTAACAAAAAAAAAGGTAAAATGAAATTCTAACAACCTGTAATGTAAATCAAACAGACTACATACATAAAAGGCACATCTGTCCCTCCTATTTCTCCCAATAATACGTCTCGTAAGATAATATTAAATGCTATAATGTTTTATGATCAAAGCTCTATAGTTTCAAAACATATAATGCAGTTCAAATCAATGATGATTAAGAGATGAACAAATAAACATCTCAGAGGCCTGATGATCATATTTCATGTGAAAAGACGTGAACCATGCCCTGAAGAGGGAAATATATATTTTTAAACGTATAAAGTATCAGATGACAGAAGGCATGGAGTAGATCGAGTATGACCAGTTTTTCCAGCAGTTTTGATCATGCCGATCATTTAGAGGCTTTATAAATTTAATTTGCTTATCAAATATGATACAGTAGGCTTTATATGGTTAAAGATTACTCAGGTAGTCATCATAGATCTGTTAGATTCATTATTAATTTAAAAAGGGGGTTTTCACACTGTCAATATGATGTAGCATGTGAACTGACAGCAAATAATACAATTCAGCAGCCCAAACAATGTAAGAAAACAAGGAATTAATTTCATTGCAAAAGGCTTATCAATTGATTTTGGCAAGAATAATCACGATTTTGATATATTGTACGATGCTGTTGTCAAAACAAAAGGGTTAAATGAAACCTTGTACAACAAATATGACAAAACGGCTTTACTGAAACAAGCAGAGAAAGCCAAAATTGTGGGTTTTGCTTCCAGCTCGTGCCAGTGACCAGTCTAACAAGAGACTACTCTGAAAAATAATGATTTTCCTGGGTAATTATGCTGGGAAGGATCAATTGGAAACACTCAGTATGACAAAACCCCTTTCCCCTCGAGATCAATTGCACATAATTTCTAGATCAGCTCAAACTAATGTGTTTTCTATTGGCTTCAGCGAACCACGGTAATCTCTGGCACAATTTCACGGCTACATGTGCGCTCGTGAGTAGAAAGCCATCGATTTAAAAACTTGGGGCTGAACACTTTTTTCCCCAACAGTCAGAAAAGATCAAAATAAACATGCTAATCTCTGGCATTTGCATATGGCACACGTGGTCGCCTCCTCTCTTCTCATCTACTCCACATGAGCACTCCTCCTCTCTGCTCGTATTCCTTTGAAACTTCAATCGAGGGCAAATGCTAACTTAAGGTCGCTTTTGAAGTTTGTGCATCTCGCTCACGTGTCACCTTGCGCATGGCTCATCCCCTCTCCTCGCACATAACCGTGCTGTATAATGCCATAGGTGAAAAATGGATTTGGTCTTCATCTACGACTAATGGATTAATATGGAAATAGAACAAAAAGACCCCTGGGTGCCGTGTTCTCTCTTATCGAAAGTGCAGCAAAACACAACAATGAAACTTTAAAGTCTCAGGGCCAAGGGGAAAGGCATTGCCGTGGATTAATAAGACACTGCCTTCTGTACGTCTCGGGAAAAATGGTGAAACAAATACCCGTGCTCTTTCAGACGACGCTGAAAATGAGGCATTAAGCTAGTTTTCAAACAGGGCGTTTGAGCTCCAAGTGATGCTTTCGTTTTATGATGGTGCTACTAAAACGCAAAGGAACAACAATGAAACTTTGCCCACCGGCGGTCAGATGCATCATTACAGTGGACCTTAGCTGACCGGGGCCTAAAGGAAGCCACTACTTTCCAGGATGCCCAGCTCAGCTCTACAATTTCTGATGGTTTCACGCTTCAGCAAACTCAGCAGGATGACAGTTGAGAAACTAGCCTACAGGATGAAAGTTGGAGAAGTTTACATGGTTTTTAAGTTTTCATGTTTTATCAATTTACAATACTGACCCACAGAATAATAAAAGTGAGAAAAAAAATCTACAAATTTGTACAAAAAATGCATTGCACAAACTAAAGTAAGTTTAACTTTTTACATGCAGGACTGTGCAAAGTTCAGAGTTTTAAAAACTGGCTTGCTTTCAGTTCATGAGCTTGAATTTGAATTAGCATTGAATCAAAGTTGAAGAATGTACTGAATTTCAATGGGTGCATTTGTGCAGCATTGGTTCCGGAAGTGTTTTTCCCCTTAATTTTTCCAATAGAAGCCTTTGCTAAAACATTATATGCCATAAACCAAACCAACCAACCCGCTACGAGGCAAATCAAAACATTACAAACTTTGTTTTGAAGCAAAAAAAAGAATTTGAAATTTGCACAAAGACAAAGGTAAGACTCTGTGCCTCCTGTCTTTAGTGAAGGACAGAACTACAATCCCATTAAGAATTGTGCATGACAATCAAATTAAAACAATGTTGAAATATAAAACCATGGATATAAAGTTGATTATATCTGTAGAAAAAAAATGCATTATGTTTATTGTATAATATGCATATTATATATATATCAGCATCTTGATATGTCACACCTGTGAGGTGGATGGATTATCTCGGCAAAGGAGAAGTGTTCACTAACACAGATTTAGACAGATTTGTGATCAATATTTGAGAGAAATAGCCCTTTTGTGTACATAGAAAAGTCTTCGATCTTTGAGTTCAGCTCATGAAAAATGTTGGCAAAAAGTGTTGTGTTTATAATTTTGGTCAGTGTATATATATATATATATGTGTGTGTGTGTATGTGTGTGTGTGTGTGAGTGTGTGAGTGTGTGAGTGTGTGTGTGTGTGACCCTTTCTGTGAAAACCCAGCTAAAGTCTTTTTTTTGGTGATTTGCTGTTTTCTACAAAAAATCATGCTTCATATGATAAAGAACATTCTGTGAAAGTGTAACCTTTATATCTTTAATATTAACTGAGTAAGGTCATGTCATGTCATCACAGATTCTGCTGTTAAACATGACTACTTTAAAAATGTTAACAGATTGTTTCAGTAGATATTATCGATAAACATCCTCGGAGCCAGAGCATGTGAGCGAAGCGGAGCAGTGTGACGCTCAGCTCAATATTGGGCTTTGTGTGCGTGCACTCCGCTCAGTCGCTCACGGCCAAAGCAAACGCTCCGCTAATGTTACGCTCACGGTAAACCAAACATCGTTCAGATCACGCTCTCACATTTAATTCCTCCAGTAGGCCAAAAAAAAATTCTGTTTAGAATTAAATTCTTGAATAAATGTCTCAATTAAAGCAGTAGTCAAATAAGTAGACAGCGGGTGTAAATGAGCTATTAGCTAACTCTGGTGCAATTACTTTTAATTGTACATTGTCCTTGTAAAAATAAACAAATAAACAAACAAGTAATGATTATGTTTCAAGGTGATGTTCAGCTTGAATAATTGTATTAATTTAGATGTATTAAATTAAAATTCTTAATTTAACTGGTTTTTGAAGCCACTTGGAAAACCTTCCTAAAAAATAAAATAACTGAAAAAGTATACTTTTCCATGAAAACACAGCTTCAGTTATTGTGCAACAGAACATTCAAAACATGCACACAAGATGAAATGCACTTAACCAAAAAAATTATTTCATGGCGTTAATAAAACACACTTTCTAAAATTAAAATAGACCAAAACTGTGGGGAAATGCGGTTTATTAAAACGTCTGTCAATCTTTACAGGATTTTAGAAACATTAGCTTAGACAAACTATTGCTTAGCCTATTCCACAGATTCTCAAGCTAGCAAATTACCAAAGGGGCATTTTGTGTTGAGCAAGCGGGGGGGTCTTCAGAAAGACGCTCTCCGCTCTGACGGAAATATGACCGCTACACTCCCGCTCCGCTCACATGCTCTGCTCGGAGCTGACAAATAGGTCCGTCTTTAAATTATTATTATTATAGTTAAAAAATCAGTTTCTCTACAGAGAAAATCAAGTTTTACTTTTGGAACCCAACTGTTGCATTTAGTTCAAAATAGAATTATGAATTTATTTAATATTGATGTAAATTCTACTTCCTTACTTTCACATTTGAATTGCTATCTGCATCCCATTCCATACCTCAGTTAAAATGTAGTAACTGATTTGGAATTGAAAAGCAATTCTCAATTCAGTTCTGAACTGCACACAACTCTACTTAGTTGATGCATCTTTCGAAGTTTTTCACAAGCCGTAAGTCTGTCTGGATGGGTCTCTGTCAGCCAATGCAATGCTTTCCCATTGCTCTTTGACAAACTGCTTAAGCGGAGTCTGGTTTCATGGAGATTGGGAGCGAACAGCCTTTTCTGTGTCCACCCATAAATTCTCAACTAGATTGAGATCTCAGCTTGACCACTCCTGGACTTCAACATTGTTTATAAGCACTTCTTGTGTAGCTTTGGCTTCGTGCTTGGATTGCCGTCCCAGAAAATAAATCATCTCCTGGGTCGCAGGTGTCTCAGGTTTTCCTCCATGATTTACCCGTGTTTTGCTGCATTGATTTCATCCGCTACACCCCACAATCCTTCCAGGATCTGCCGCAGAACATCACCACGCTTCACGGTCAGGATGGTGCATTTCTGATGATGCACAGCGATTGGCGAACACCAAACATGGCATTTAGTTTGATGGCCAAAAGCTCAATTTTGGTCCCATCAGACCAGAGGCTCTTCTTCCATCTGGCTTCAGAGTCTTCCTCAAGCCTTCTGGCAAACTACAGCCGAGATGTCATATGACATTTTCAACAGTGGCTTCTCTCTGTCACTCTTCCATAAAGCTGAGACCGGTGAAGCACCCAGATGACAGTTGTCATCTCCACAGCCTCTCCAATCTCAGCCACTGAAGCCTGTAACTCCTTCATTGGTCTCCAGTGTCCTTCTTGCATGGCCATTCAGGCTTTGAGAACATCCTTCTCTAGGTACATTGACAGCCGTACTCTTCCCATGTCTTAATTATTGATTAAACTGTACTCCAGGCGTAAGGACTAATCAATTACTTGCATCCATCTTCTGCCTTGTGCTCTTCAATAATTTTTTCATTCCGGTTCTTTCACAAAACTGACTTTCCATATCGAGGTGTATTTATATTAGAGTCATTTAAAACTCATGTACAAATAACATGCATTTTAGGTGAAAGCCAATTGCTTCCACAAGTGATGATATAGATCATATTAAGAGGCTTACTGGAATACTACTACTTTTATTAGAATCCGTTATCTTAAGACTTTTAACTAATTATTTAGATCACTTTGTAGACATTGAAGTATTATTCATATACATTAGCACTTATTTTGATTTAGCTTATTTTCAATTTTCATGTAAATTTTAGTTTGTTTTAATAATTTTGTGCTGTCGTTTTTAATATATTTACATACAGGTGCATCTCAAAAAAAAATAGAAAAGTTATTTTTTTGTAAGTTATTGTTTTTGTACTATTCATATGATTTTACCAAGTGTGACAGATCAACATTGGAACAACATTGTCAGATTTGAAGAACAAGTTTATAATTGTAAAGTTTTTACAATCAGTGTGTTTTGTACATTGTCTGATTTTAGAGATTACTCTGTATGGTCAAGATTACATTTTTGGATTAAAATGTTGTTGTCAACAATATATGTTATCGAACTCAAAAATCAGACTTGCATTAAATGTAAAGTAAAACATTTAAAAAAAAGTTTTGATTTTGATGATTACAGCTTACAGCTAAGGAAAGTCAAAAATCAGTATCTCAAAATATTAGAATATTTACATTTGAGTTTCATTAAATGACCATCCATACAGTATACATTATCTTGCTGCTTGAAGTCCAATGTGAAGTCAGTGATGATTTGGGGTGTTGTGACGTCTGCTGGTGTTGCTCCATTGTGTTACATACATACATATACATACACACAAGAATGTTTTCCATTCTTTATCAATATCATTAAGTGCATTAAACATTACATACACCAGGGTTTCCCAAACTGGGGTTCATGAATTAACTGGAGGGTGTTATTTTAGATAAAAAATATAATTTTAGTTAACAATAACTACACTGGTGCCCCTTTTCTTTTCTTTTTTCCAGTAACTGTACATAACATGAGACATGCAAACAATCAAATTAAGATAACAGAAATATTAGAATATTAACTTGAATAACCTTGAACAATGCAGACAATATTCAACATTTTACAAAGACATTCAATATGTTGTGCTCCAAACAGCATTCCAGGTCTGTAATTGTATTAACATTTTAGAAATGACAATGCATCAGATGGCTAATTTCCCGTAACTTATTCTTGCTGTAGTATTGTTGTTGACGCCGCCGCCATGTCGTGGACACGCAGTGCGTTTTCTGGCTAATTGCTCAGAAAAATCATCATTACATATGGTTTAGCACTCATGATTGACAATAATCCACCGAAATCTATATTTCAGCCATGTTGAGCTTTTATGATTCTACCATACAGAGCAGTCAAATGACTTGAGGCCCGTTCACACAAGAACGATAACTAGAAATATAAAGATATTAGCGTCCACACCAGCGGACGATATTGTCTGTTTATTCTCAGCGCATGCACATCTACCTCTTTAATTTCTCAAGCTCATGACCGCAGAATTGATAATGATTGGCTGTCAATATTTTTATCATTCATCAGCTGGAAAAAAATCATTCTGAAAGTGATTCCAACGATATCGTTTCTATGTGCCTTGATTGTTATAGTTGTGGCGTGGACTCTGCTGTTCTTTTATATTGAGAACGATTTTTACAACTACATCTTTATAGTCATCGTCCTTGGTGTGAACGGGCCTTGAGTCTCATTGGGTTTCAGTTTTTGCTCTATTAACAGATAACCAAGTGCCCAGATTGTTGTGTGTTTATCAAACAGCTAAAACCACTATTCTTCAAATAGGTCATATGATGGTGATTTCAAGTTTTCCTGTACCTTTGGAGGTTACAAGCTGATTGTGGATAGAGAAGATCCCTGAAGAAGCAAAGACTAACGTCTCAAACCCAAAGAGATAGTCTCTTTCAAAGTGAACTCGCCCACACCTTACTAAAACACCTAAATTAAACACACCCCCACATGTCTACGTCACTGTGAGGGAATATTTGCATAACACCGCCCAAATGTTAAACTTATTCTTGCTGTAGTATTGTCGACGCCGTCGCCATGTCATGGACACGCAGTGCGTTTCCAAATATGGTAAGGGGCGTAACATTTCTGTCACACGCTAGAGGTATTCAGCCAATCACAATGCACTGGGTAGCTGGCCAATCAGAGCACACCACGCTTTTCAGAACAATGAGCTTTGTAAAAATCATGGCGCTTCAGAAAGGCGGAGCATAGAGGAGCAACAATCATGTACAGTATGTGGAAAATGTGTTTTTCTGAAGCTTAAAACACATTGCATTACACCAAATACACAAAATAATGTTATTTTTAGCATCGTCATCTGACCCCTTTAAATATTTCTTTAGAAATCAGACACACAAAAAAAAAACTGCTGGAATCCTAAATTGGGTGAATATGATTAAAAAACTAATGCGGTTAAACATGCAATTAACCTCATAAATGAACACATTAACATGACTGCCCTCATCTCAACCCTAACAAAGATGACCACTCTTGTACTACTACATTAATTTACTAAGTTAATTAACTTACATTCAGTGTATCTCCAACTAAACTAATAATAAACACACTAAGCTATTTTATTTTGATAAGTCCTAACTCCGAAGCTGTGAATGCATTTGTGCAATTTAGGGCCTCCTTGCTAGTTACCTATCTGTATAACAGAGTCAACAAAAAGACTTGAGCATGATTGATATCAAGGTCATTTATTATTGAAGTAAAAGCTCCTTTACAGAATAAACAGGGACTTTTCTACTCAATAACATAGCAGGAATTTCTCAATGTCGATCAGGAATGTCAACATCCACATGCAAAAACAGTTGATGGTGTTTATCCTCATTAAGCATTTGCTCCCAGCCAATCGTTAGTGCCTAGAGTGACCAATTAAACAATATGCTTTTACCAGGTGCCAAAACACGCGGCGGAGCCGGGAGCAGAGTTATAAAAAATAATTATATCTTGATGACAAATCAAAACAGAAAACGAAACACAGACGGAAACCTAATGTCGACGTGTGACGATGTACAACTTCAGAAGCATTGCACAGCGCATAAATCAAAACGTACAGTCCTTACACCGTTGCGCAGGTTTAGTATTGAGAATACTCCTTGGTTTGAAGTTTAGCAACGATGCGCTCCAGTTGCCTCTTAGCCTCGCATTGAGGGAAGTTGCCCATTTCGTAGTATCCTGGAGCGATTTTCACCAGCCTGAAGGATGAGAAGATATGCGTGACTTTGCTTGGTTTTTTCTTTCTTTCAGAAGCATTTGCCAACAACGCACAAACAAATTCAATGCATGTTCCAGCTTACCATTCGGGTTTGATATCAGTGCAGGTGCGGATGTAGTTCTTGGTGGTCAGCACAAACTCGTTGTAGAGAACCCACTCGGGCTTGTGGTCCAGTACGGTGGAAGGGTGCAACTGGACCACCTGGTTGTCCTTCACCGTGAGATAGTGTCCGGTGCGCTCCAGGTGAGCAATCTGATAACACCAGAGACGCAAATGAACGAATAAATCAACCACAAGCCAAGCAAACGCGCACGCGGCCGTTTCTTCAGACGCCGTAAGGATGTCGAGATTAAGCTGGGCAATCAGTCTCAATAAACGTCCGACTCAAACAGAGACGCTGGCAATAGAGAGCTTGGTAATTCATACACTAAGGCGCACATTTGTCTCACTGGTAAAGGTTAATGTTGACAAATATTTCAATATTAATGGAGTAATTCAACTAGTCAGGTCACTTGTTTCGGGAACCCCTCCCCGAGAGCGACTCGATAAAAACTTCATTTATTTTCGCTACGCCAGACCAAATTTGCCTTGATATCTTGTGTGCGTTTAAGCGGTCACACTTTGATAGAAAGCCATGCATTATATCAGCAAGCTTCAGTGATCCTGTATTCCCAACAGACACAGTAACTTTTAATTCAGACAGAGGAGAATAACGCTTTGCTTTAAAACTAGATGCATTTTAGGTTAGGTTAAGAAAAATACAGTGGACTAGGAATTAACTAAAGTGATATGATCACTCAAGGCTGTTTTATTGTCTTGACAAGCCTTCAGCTGAGACTGTATTAACACAGATTTGCTGATTCGAGTACATTACAAAAAAACTGGTGTTGGATTTTCTTTGAAACCATTTTCACTCAGAAATGGCTAAAAATAGAGCGTTTAAATTATGGAAGCAAAAAATAAAAGGTAATTGCTAACTTTTCCTCTTTGCAATTTTGTGTATATATTACTTTTTTTCTTGCAATCCCCTAAGAAAAAACCTCAAAAGCAAGATATAGTCAGAATTGCAAAAAACTGTTAGATATAGATATATTTTTTTTATTTCGTGGCAAAAACAAAAAACTGAGTTGTAAGATAAAACACTCTGAATTACAAGATATCTGACTTTTTTTCTCAGAACTTCAAGAAAAACTTCAAAATTGTGAGATAAAGTTGCAATTACCTTTTTTAATTTACCTTAGGTTCAGTTTTATCTAAAAATTCTGGAAAAAAATTCTAAGAATTACAAGAAACAAAAGTCCAAATTGTGAGATAAAAGGTTACAATTAACTATTTTTATCCTGTGGCAGAAACGTGCATCCATAAGTAACACACTGAAATTTTGTAGTAGAATTTTTTTAATTCTATTATAAATTTATAAAATAAACTCCAATAGTCTTTGTTTTATTTACACCTTTGCCGTTTTTATAGTGTATTCAAGTCAATATTTTCATAATTAATGTTGTGAATTGACCATTTGACCACCGCTGGAACACTACACTGACCAATCAGCATCCAGAACTAGTTTTATATTACTGTCTTCAGCCAAACTCTACATGCTATAACCACAGGCAGTGCGTATTTATCAAGATCAGTTCAAGCGGCCCACAAGCCCATATCCATTTTCTGCTGATATGCCAAGACATTATGTTTTAAGCCTCTGGGTTGAGGACATTTGCACAGGATAAAGAGAGGAATAACACAATGGATATTTACCATAAAGCACATCTCTGTGCGCAATACCATTGAGGGAGATCTACAATCGCACTCATTACAGATGTTCAAAACACTCGGAATCAAAACCTTGGCAGGACTTAACAAGCTTACTGGTTGTTTTTTGTTCAATAATTGATATTTTTGGCAAACGCACCTGCATGAAGAAGCCCGTGACGAGAGCGCGGCGGATGTTGATGTAATAGTCTCGGCTGGTGAACTCTGTGCTGCGTCGCGGCAGGTTGAAGCGGTCCATGATGCGTGAGAGCTGCTGCCGCACGTTATCAGCCGACATCAGCGAGCGGTAGTTAACGAAGTTATCATAGCACCACTGCACCGCCTCGTGGTCTTCAAACAGAAGGGTTAAACATTAAAACCAACATCTCAAAGAACAGTGTTTCACAAGCACCTCAAAACCGAAGGAATCAACCTTCAAATGGCTTGCTTGTAGTTGTCCATCAACATTAGCTAGACAACATTCAAAAAAATTACACACTTCACTATTTAAATTCACAGAAATATATCCATACAGTGCAACAATGCATAAGTAATATACTATATTAAGTTACTTTACTGTAGTAAGTTAAGTTACTGGAACTAAGAATGCAAGGAATAGTGTGATACCATACCAGCTACAGGCCCATGCTGTTATTTAGCTGCAAGAAATGTATTCCTCAGAGAATCAGCATAGCATAAAGCAATTAAATACATAATTTCCACTAAACGTTGGTCAAAACTGTACCTAACAGTAGGTGACACTCTAAAATGTATTACAAAGACAGCACAGGTCAGGAAAAAACTCAAACAAATTTACATGATCTTATTTCTACATGTCTAGTGATGTCCGAGTTTTCAAAGCACAAAGTTTAGACACATTTTTTTAAATAACAGCAAAAATGTAAAGCTAGCTATGGCTCTATATCAAGCTATGGAGCCTATAAAAAAAGTTATTTTTAGTAGTTTAAGATTAATTGCTACATTATGTTTAAAATAGGCTTTGATATGAATATTACACTATCCAGTTGGGTCATATAATGACATTTCGTATATTTCATGGCTGTATCCTAATTGGTTGGAATATATTTTACAAAAACATGTGTGCTAAGTTGTGTTAACATTCACTTAGTGTATAAAAACATGTGCGACCCTAAATGGCCAGCTTTGCGTTTTTCCTAGTGATACAATAAATGGGTTTCAAAACTAAAGGTTTCCTAAAAACATGCTAAAGGGTGAAAAATAATACATAATGAATGTCAATGCTTTTTTGTCCCTCAAGGTTAACCGTAAACTAATTCAATTGTGTAATTTAACACTAAATTAAAGGGTTTATATCCTAGATTACAGATAATACCTATAACTAATCATTAAAACCTATTGGTTACAACACTGATCTCTGTCAATATAATCAGCAGGCCAGAGATGCCATCTCTAACTTATCTATGGTCTAATAATACAGAGCCTTTTCTATAGCGCCATTCAAAATAAATATGTTAATCTGCTATGTTGTGTTGATGCATGATATGACAGATTAGCATATTTCTTTTGAATGGTGCTATAGAAAAAAAGTCTGTATTATTATTAGAGGTGGGCATAGATTATTTTTTTTAATCTAGATTAATCTAGATTAATTTTGAAATTAATCTAGATTAATCTAGATTAAAATGGCTCATTTGAATTCTGCCGAAGGCATTCAGAATATGTGTGCTACCCAAATAATGACTAAAAGTAAGTCTTTGAGAACGTGTTTCTCAAGCCAGGTGGCGCATTAGACCAGGGGCTCATCTCCTGTTTCCAAAATGCATCACAAACTTTAATCTCTTCCCGTCCCAATCCCACGAAAAAACTGGAGGAAAATCCCGTTCCACTCCCGGAAGAATGACTCCCACTCCCGTGTTGTTGTTTTTGTTTTTTTTGCCGATAACTGTCAATTACAGTAAAAATATAGTACAGATCACAGCGTGCCCACCTTATTAGTTGAATAAAAACCCAAAATGTCGTTTTTTGTTATTATATGAACTAAAAGCCACTTATTATGCACAGTGTTGCACAGATTAAATTTCATGTAAATCATCCATGCTAACACACACGTCTTCTATTTTTTTTTTTTGACATTTCACTATAGATATATTTTTCTATGTACTGTATTTTTAGATATATTCGAGTTTCGAAGTTTCTCGCTCAAGTTCACATGAGACCTAAAGCGATCCTGTTTGCTTAAAAGCGCAACGTTTCGTTGTTATTCTGAGTGCACACAAATAAACGTACTCTTACAGATTCGAAAGATGTATTAGGCTACTTTTATCTGTATGACCAAGAATGACGGAGATTTTAAGAGCAAGTGAGCGCACCGGAGCCTGTCTTGCAGCAAACGCGCTTCCACACAAACACTTCAATAGCGCACATTTCTTAGGTTAACATCATATTGAGCGGCCATGTAAAGTTGCTACTACATACATCTTTCAGATGAAAAGCCATATTTGAGGTTGATGAATGGTAGGTGAGCGTTTGGATGTCCTGCCCGATTGTATTACCACACAGACCAGCCGTTAACAATCTGTCCATCACGGACTGCGAGCCTCTAGTTCGAAGACTCGTTCTCGCCCCCTACAGTGCAATTCGGCTAGGTATACATCCGCGCTAAAATATCAGGGTGAAAGTCATCATAGCTTGCGTAGTATAGACCCAGCTCCCAACCCAACTTTGAGAATAGATTAACGGCGATATTTTTTTTTATCGCCGATAAGAGTCTCACGTTAACGCAGCACGTTAACGCCGATAACGGCCCACCACTAATTATTATAAAAAATTGTGAAGCACAAATGTTTTTGCAGCAACAAATCAAAATACTTAAACATGAAACTTGTCAGCCTCATGTAAACATCACCATCCTCTCCTGACTGTTAGCATGCTTCATATGAGCGCTGACTGCTAGATAAAACCAGTGCGGTGCGAGAAAGCTCATGGGATTTGGGAGAAATATGGAGGCTGACGTGACGAATGAACTGCACGCAAGTCACTGTGCCTTTCAGAACAGTTTTAATAGCACGCAGCCTCACAGGCACCGATTGTTGGCCACCTACAAAAACAACCTGAAATTAGATAATAGATTTAAGCAATTAGGCTAATTAAAAACCGGTGGAGGGAATCATCTCACATGAGCATAAGATGCTAGTGTGTGTGTGTGTGTGTGTGTGTGTGTCATGTATACATACTCTGTTTGAAGGCGTGGTAGACGTTGAGCAAGGTCAGGTGGTCCCCGTCGATGTGGGCGAACCTCATTTTGGACTCGTCAGCTGCCTTCTTAGCTTCGGTGGGCCGCACAAAGCACTGTGGGACTAAACAAGGTTGGTATGGGCCCCAACATAGCCGCCCATAGGGATGAGTCAAGCGTTCACCCAGACTGGACACAAGGCCTAGTTCTGAGGCTAGAGCACGGCACAGGGTACGCTACACCAAAAGGTAGGACGGGGTGGGGCGCTTCTCTCGGCTTTTGATTTGCCTTTCCAGAAGAGAGGAACTGCGGCTGTGCAAATTAAGATATACTTGGGGTCTGGTATTCTCCTGGAGTCACTCGGTTGACATTACGTGTGTTCATTTACAATACATGCCCTCAAAATATTTAGGCCTGAATTTAGGATTTATTATTATTTAGGAAAATTGGGAAATCATAATCCACTTGTTAGGTCATGACGCAAGGAATGCTGTTTCCGGGTCGTCTACTCCTTTTATTTCAAAAGTGCTGTTTTAATAGCGGTTAATGAGCACTAATTATTCAAATGACACATTTAAACCCATTTGCACAAGATAGCGATGTACCATTTCTACAAAAATAAGCAAGATTTTTAAACTTTAAAATAATGCATAAACACTTTTTTGTGATTGTATTCAATTTATGAAGGTGCTGTATTTTTTATGGCATATCAGCAGCAAGGCAACCTTCACGGCGAAAACAGAACATCAAAAATCATATAATTAAAGAATCTTAATAAATTATGCTGTTATTTGAGTGCAGAAATCTGACCTGTTTCTCACCCATTTTATGTATGATTGGCAAATATGCATCACGGACACGGTATTTTAATTTGATAGTTAAAATGGTGTGTTCAAGTCACATGGGAAAGATTGTATTTGAGTTAAACTAAAACGAAAGTCACCGCAAAGCGTGTCAGTGAAAACCTTTCAGATGCAATGATGTAGCATCTGTATTGACAAACTTGAAATAAATTAATGATTATCATTTTAATATACACACACAGTACTATATCAAATTAACCAAATTTCAATTGTGCAAAATACGACAATATTGTACAATTAGACTATAAAAAAGTTTTGATTTACAGATCCTTCATAATGATTTTATTCAGAGGTGCGTTCAACTGATGCATTTAAAAAGTAACTCCTGAAAGCATTTATTTTTTTGGTCTAGTGTTAAATGTCTCGTATCTTCTGTACTGTCTTTAAAGTGTAAAAATATTGCTTATTTTTGTAGAAATGGTACATCGCTATACTGTATGCAAATATTTTCAATATGTGTTTATTCAAATTACTTAGAATCACCTGCAAACTAATACATTTATGCAATTTTAATACAGAAACGTTGTTACAATCTGGCTAGCTGTTGAACAAGCAATATTAAATTGGCTGAAATGTATGAGATTGAAACAAATTGGATTTATTGATAATAGAAATATAAATCTGGTTACAGTGACAAATATGCATCACATTAAGTTTTTAAACAGAAATTCTACATGCAATTCAAAAACATAAATCTTAAAGTTAGACCTAATATGTTTTCAGTGTAATTATGAATAAGTTATGAGTTTGGGTTATACTGGACCCGATCTGAAGCCTAGCATTGTTTACCCGGGTCAGATCAGACCTGAACCTCTTAAGCGCTAGAAAGCTCCCCCACCCCTCTGCATCAGACATTTAAAAGCTTCAAGCGCCGTTCTGATTTGGCGGTCTTACAGTGTGACACATTAAGAGACTGGAGCGTTTGTGAGCACTTCCTTTGAGAGTCGTTCTGGATAATAGCTTCAGCCAAGCAGTTAAACTCAAAAGCAGATTTGTTTATGCAACCATTACGATTAACTTGGTTGGCAACTTGAAATTGTGCAGAAGTAGACAAAACAGAAGACTAACATTTTTTGCTCTGCTAATTGATAATGAGTGAGTTACAAATAATTAATATTTCATAGTCCATTAGACTACTCTAAGGGTCGTGTGTATGTGAGCATGTACTACCTGACAGCATTGCGGTGATGGACAGGATCTCATTGGAGCAGTTGAAGTCGCAGCTGGCGATGACCATCTTGGCCAGCTGGGGGTCGAGAGGGAACTCAGCCATCATTGAGCCCAACTCCGTCAGGTCACCATCGTCATTCAGCGCCGCCAGATAGTTCAACAGCTCCAGGGCTCGCATCAGGGTCTCAGGAGCTGGCAGAAAAAAATTGAAAAAGACCGCAAGTGTAAGTATTGATTTCACATTTGTATAAATGTGTATTGAATTATTCACTCAAACAATGTGTTCAGATTTGCAGATTCATTCAGTAAAAAAAAACACTGCTTTACACATTTTTGTTGGCTTTCTAACTGTATTGCAATAAGTTTTATACCAGCAAAAGCGTGGACATTCAAGGTGTTTGTGTTTGATTTTTTCAAAGTGATGAATTCAATGTCAGCTCACACATTGTTAAAACACAATTAACATTGTAGACGACAGGCAGAAGTCAGGTGGTCAGAATGGGCAACAACACCTCATCTCCCCTGACCCTCAACACTGGTGCACCGCAGGGCTGCGTCCTCAGCCCACTCCTGTACACACACGACTGTACAGCAACACACAGCTCCAATGTCATCGTCAAATTTGCTGATGACACAACGGTGATAGGCCTGATCACCGACAACGATGAGACGGCCTACAGAGAGGAGGTGAGTACCCTGACTAAATGGTGTCAGGAGAACCACCTCTCACTCAACATCGACAAGACCAAGGAGCTGGTGGTGGATTACAGGAGACAGAGCAGAGAACACACACCCATCACCATCGACAAGACACCTGTGGAGCGGGTGAGCAGCTTTAAGTTCCTCGGAGTTCACATCACCGAGGATCTCACATGGTCTGCTCACACAGATGCAGTGCTGAAGGCACATCAGCGCCTCTTCTTCCTGAGACGGCTGAGGAAGTTTGGAACGAGCCCCAGAATCCTCAGATCCTTCTACACCTGCACTGTGGAGAGCATCCTGACCGGCTGCATCACCGCCTGGTTTGGAAACAGCACCGCTGGCAACCGCAAAGCCCTGCAAAGGGTCGTGCGAACTGCCCGCCACATTGTTGGAGGTGAGCTTCCCTCCCTCCAGGACATCTACACCAGGCGGTGTGCAAGGAAAGCCCGGAGGATTATCAAAGACTCCAGCCACCCGTCCCACAGTCTGTTCTCTCTGCTGCCCTCAGGGAGACGTCTCCGCAGCATCCGATCCCGCACTAGCCGACTGAGGGACAGCTTTTTCCCTCAGGCTATCAGGCTAATGAACAGTCAGAAATGACCCACCCTACAACACACTCCCACTCACACAACATGCCATGCACTGCATTTTAACACAGTTCTACCGGACTACACGCACACACTGCACTGGACACCATACAAAGCACACCCACGACATTGAATGTGCAGGTGAGATTTGCATACAAAGTAGATTCGGTTACAAAAATCGTGTGGTGCGATTACAGTACGCACATTCTGGTACGAATTGTGCATCTCGCTGACCCTCGTGTACGAGTAAAACCCGAAGTATATTTTGGGCTTTAGATGTTTCTGCATTCTAGACATGGCTCAGGTCTATTTATTTTTCTGCCACACTTCAAAAGATGCAAGTTGCACAATTTGAGCCATCATTCATATGCTAGTTGCACAAGAGGTGGAGGAAAGTGATGTTGAATATTTAGCCTAATGGGTTTATTCAAATCTCTAACCACTCTCTTACACCAGCAGGGTGGCTTTTTTTTTGCACATTTCATTGGTGATTAGACAGTTCTGCACTGCTATGGGCAAACCAAAAATCTAATTAAAAGGAAAAAGTTGTGTGGTAACTGGAGAGGGGTGAAAAACGGCAAAAAAAATCAGTGGGAATTAAATCCTTAAAGACACTTCAGTGAGCTGTCGCAAGCTGGAAGACTAATACAACCCAGCAGGGGAGTAAGGCAACAGTTGCTGCAATCAAGTCAAATCGGGAGTGTGCTGGCTGAGCCGGACTGCTTTCCGCCGAGCAGCCGTCCAGACACATTACTACTGCTCTTTTTGGCGGCAAGATTCATGTCTGTGCACAGCATGCAGCCATCTTCCCTCTCCCTAGAGATGTCCACCTCTAAGAAACTCTATTATTCATGCCACGTCTCGCTCCTTCACTCTCTCTCTCTCTGTCCCTTTACAGTACAGGTGGCCTTCATCATGTGTGCTAGTGACATATTCAATCATCGTTGAGCTGGAGACCATGGACTGTCTTTGATACACAGATGACAGTGTGCGAGAAGCTTCGGAAGAGCTTTATAACATTGCATAGGTAAGGGTTGCTTACTGGCCCAAGTCAAAAGAGCCAAATGCTGGTCATGAATCACAGGACGAGAAACGTCAATCCGAGTCAAGTCAGAGGTAGGACAGAGTCTCTCGATAATTTAAAGGTTTGCTTTGTGTGGTGTCCCAGAAAAAATGAGCAGCCAACAGAGCTGTAGCTGGACGTCATCGATGGACAGAGAACGGTGTGAGGCGCACATTCACAGTAACAATGGTTTTGAATGTTTTACACATGCTATAACGTTAATGTAGCGAAAGCAGCTGCAGATCTTTTCTTAATTGTGACTCCTTTTAAATGTAGGGCGAGGACTTGGTTTTATGCATCGATTGTTGATTGGATGGAGGCAGATCTGAATGTGAGCCTGCAGTCAATTGTAATAAAGGGGTTTAAACGGACTAAATGACTGGAAAAGTCTGGTTATAAGTCAACAAAAGGACTGCTGCTTCATTGGAAGATTGATTTATGCCTTTGAGAAACAAAACTGTAAAAGCAAAACAAATGAACTGATAAATCAATTCAAAAAGATCAATAACATGCATTTAGAAAATGGATAGGATAAAATGCCATTTCGTGCCAACTTAAAGGGGTCATCGGATGCCCATTTTACACAAGTTGATATGATTCTTTAGGGTCTTATGAAAAGTATATAACATTACTTTGGTTAAAATTCCTCAATGGTAGTGTAAAAACACCTTTACCCTGTCAAGATCAGCTCTGTTTTCAGCACGCTGATCTAGTCCATGTTGCTTTAAATGCTAGTGAGCTCTGCTGACTCCGCCCCTCTCTTCTGTGGATACGTTGATGCGTCAGCCATCTCACATTCACCATAATAATCAATGAATATTCAAAGATATACAAGCGTATAACTTGCTGTTTTAGACGCACACAGTCAATGCGCTTAAAGATTCGCCGACCGTTCAAAAAATGGCAGATGGCTTACATATCGTGGCCCATAGAAACAGTCGATAATGAGGCATCTAGGCATGTATATCTATGGAGCATACTAAACTTCATCCGCGAAACTGGCTAACTAGCACATTATTAGGAAAGGCGATTTGCAAAGATTCATAAAAGCCCTTATACTCCCTTCTTCTGTAGATAAAGCTGGATCATGAATGATTTGAGCGAACAGACGTATTTACGTAGATTGGGGATCGACGAAAATTCAAAGCGAATGTAATGTTAATCCTCTGCGTCTTCAGCAGCTCAGATGTCGGGAGTAAATGATCCAACAACTAAACACTTCAATCGCTTAATCAGAGACATCTCGTCTTCCCCTGCACTGGAGGCGGATCTCTCAGCTCACTCAGGGCGGGTCTAAGGTAAGATGACCTTGTCAATCAACTATCGTGGGAGGGGCCTGTACAGAAATACATCATTCTGACAGGAATCTCAGAACAGCCTGATTTGAGAAAGGGGATTTTAAAATAGGTATTTAAAAAAAAAACACTGGGTGGATTTTTATCATTATAGGATGTATGTGTACACACACTTACACACACTTTTAAAGTGAATTTTTCAAGTATACAACAGTGTTTAGTTTTTACACTAGTGGTTGAGTTTGTGAATTGCAACCAACGGCTATGTACCCCTCTTTAGAGAAGCTACGGTGGCTACAGGGTAAGATGTTTTAAAACGTAGTGAATTTTGCATCATGATGGCGATGTGACGGTATATGTAGTTATAAATCCCTTTAAGAAAAACATAACAGTTCATTATAATATACTACATAATCTTCCTATATTAATTCTTAAGTATAATATACTACATAAACTTCCTATATTAATTCTTAAGATTTGAAAAGCATCCTAATTTAAATTTCAATGGTAACAAAATAAATAAGATAGGATTCCAAGTTATGCTGTTTATGTAATACAAGCGCTGGACCCCAAATATGCTTCCCTTGAAACAAATATAGAGAATTATTCAAATATCTCACACAATGTGTGCTTTAATTCATGCCTACAGCAGAAACAAGCTCCAACGTTTAATTAAATAGGTTAGGTTTGTTTAAATACCCTAAGTGCTTTGGCAAGCTCTACTAAAAAGTTTTTGCAATTTAAATTGAGTTTCATAAAACTTCCCGGCCCCCATTACTAATAGAAAACAAACAAACTTCATATTTCATGTAATTCAGCCTCCTCAAATGCCTTTGATGCATTTAAAAAACCTTTTATAAGTGGATTTCTCTTCAGCCACAAATGTTTGGCTTGGGTTTGGTAAAGCAGCAGAGGGGTCTATTCATGGAGCCTTTGACCTGATGTAATTCAGCTGCTGAAAAGAATCATCTCCCTGTATATTCATGGAAAGGCTGGGAGAATACACTGAAAAAAGGCCATCTGGAGTCTGGAGACTGAGGGCCACGACCCAATGCCCACAGAGCGTGCTCTTAACAGAACACTGAATGGCAGCGGGGTCCGGAGCACTTCAGACACACGATAAAAAGAAATGAGGGTTTCTAACAAGTCTGCATCCTTTCAGAAAATAGGACCACCTGGGAAAGACCTTTGAGATGAAATATATTCCAGCGCGGTAGCCATGGAAATTATCGAAAGGTGAGCGCCATTGGAATGAATTGCACAGCAAAAACACTAAATGCATTACCAGTACTTAGTCATACTCATTGAACCGTGAGGTGTTGAAAAATTGCATCTTTTAGGAGGCAATGATCCATGTGCAAGTGGTCTGGAAAAAAAATAGGCGGGCTGACCGAGCTAATACCAGCAACATTTCACTTGAACAAGTGCAATTTAAATTCTCTCCAATGAGTCTCTCATTCAATGTAGGCATGGGACGATAACCGGTTTCAAGGTATACCGCGGTTTTGAAAAGCCACTAACAATTTTCGTTATACCGTTCCTGCGGTATGCACAGTTTTTGTACGTGTCGTCAAAGACGGAAAGTGCAGGACTCAGATGTGTGCAGTGAAGAGCGAACGAGTCACACTCTCTCTTTATGTATATGTGCAGGCACGCATCCACGTACCTCACCGCTCCAAATTTAAAGATGAATGTGTAGAAAGTGAGCATGTCTCCAAAAACACTGTTGAGCTGCAGGTTTAATGACTGCTTTTTAAATTATTTTTTAGTATTTATTTTACAGAAATTGTTTCGATTATGTTTTTGATTATTGAGCTGCGGGTTTAGGCTCCCTTTAAGTGACTGCATTTTTTTTTTTATAAGAATTTTTTTTTTTTACAGAAATGTATTTATTTATTTTCTAATTATTGTTGAGCTGCAGGTTATCATCATCACTTAAGTGACTGCACTTAATTTAATTAAGAAGAATTCAATTATTTTAATTATTTAGCTTGACGTGTATGGTTCCAAAATGTTCAATATGTTTCTTAAAAATAAAATATATTGTGTTCAGTGGGGAAAAAGTTGTTGTTTTCTACCCAGACATTTAAAAATACAATTTTAGACCTGTAATGGCAATACCATGATACCGAAACCATGAAACCATGGTATTTTTATCTAAGGTTATCAGATCGTGAGGATCTCATACCGGCCCATGCCTAATTCAATGTTCCTTTTTTGTTAAAAAAAACTCTAAGGCAGACACATACATTATAGGTCAAAATTATAAAATAAAAATTCTGTACAATATTATCACAATTTAAAGCAATTGTTTTATATTTGAACAATCTTAAATGTAATGTATTGCTGAGATGCAAAGCTGCATTTTTAGCATCATTACTCCAGTCTTCAATGTCACACGATCCTTCAGAAATCATTCTAATATGCTGAACGGTGCTCAATTATTAATATTAGTTCTTATTATCAATGTTGAAAACAGTGTTTCCTGCTAAATATCACCGTTGAAGATAACATGACTCTTCGATGAACAGAAATTTCAAAAGAACAGCATTTATTTGAAAAAAGTGTTACTTTTGATCAATTTAGTGCATCCTTTGCTGAAAAACTTTTTATCTCAATCTTGAATGGTAGTGTATTACGGTTTCCACAAAATATTACACCGCAAAAACTGTTTCTACATTCATCGCATGTTTCTTGAGCAGCAAATCAGCATATTAGCATGATATCTGAAGGATCATGTGACAACTGAAGACTGGAGTAATGATAACGAAGATTCAGCTTTGATCACAGCAATCAATTACATTAAAATATTTAAAAAGAAACAGATCTTTTAAATAGTAATATTACCGTTTTACTGTATTTTTGATCAAATAACCAGTACTGTACATTTGCAAGCATAGCCACAAGCGCTTTTTTTCGCATTACTGTAGTGATAGTTACCTTCAAATGTCCATGCTATTAAATCAGATGAGCTGCTATTTAGGTAACTAGCTATAAACAGTTTAACCTGTTTTACAAGAGTCTCTTCAAACTGTTTCTCCACCATGACAGCAGTTGACCCGACAGAGTCGCTCATTTCATATTCACAAAGATAAGCGAGAACCTGCCTTCAATCATGCTGAATTAAAAATGACTAGGGAGAACATCTCAGTCACAAACAGGCCGAGACGGCTCCTGTCTGTCGAATTCTGTATTGAAAGAAAAAAGACATTTCGTCAGCAATAGCACAATTTCATTGTACCTCTGGGTTTAAGTGGCACGAGTGGAAGGAGCTCCAAACATTATCATCATTATCGATAACCCGTTAAAACCGATGGACTCGTCTTATTAAAACAGACATGCTTTATGACTTTGCTTAGAGTGGACAGTAACGCATCAAATGTTTAAGACGTGGTCTCTATCAGGTTAGATGGATCTAAATATCCATGAAGACGACTTCCTGCCCAGATACAGTTATTAAGAAGCTTGACTTGCCACCCAATGTTAAGTGCAGGTATTCATTAAGGATTGTTTTTAGATGGTTAAACACACGGCAGCCTCACTTTCCCTTAATTCTTCCATAAACCCTCCATTCCCGCAGTCAGCAGAAGGAAGATCATACCACATCCCAATTAACTCAGGGATCAACAAGAAAGTCACTGCCGAAATTTGCCACAGTCCTCGATTTCCCTACATGTGACTGCTGAGAGTCACGTGAAGTTAAATCCCATCTAATAAATCCATGCATCAGCAGTGCAGAAGGGCTGCTGGATTTGTCCTGAAGGAGGATGTGACCGCACAGGAGCGGACACACACATCCTGTATCTGCCAAAGGTGGCTTATATGCATCGTGTTTAATATATGCCAGAGGGTGTGAAGAGTTGACATTTTACAAGGTAATCTGAGCCTATCCTTATGTACTGCTGCCACTGAAAGACGTGCCATCAAATAACTAAATTCAAGACACTGTACAGTTACCTCATCCTCAAAAAATTACTTTTGCTGTGTTCACATTGCTTTAAAATGAGCTAATGCAATTTAATTTCATTGCCTAATCCACTTAAATGTTAATCCTATATAGGTATCCCTTATTGTTAAGATAATCTGGGCAGTAGTTCTGTAGTTTCCAGCATGCTTTGCATAGGACTGCATAAGAGAGTTAAATACTGAGATTAAGTGTAATGTTGTGCTTTTCAGTAAAGTGAATGACTTTTAGTGTTTAATGTTCAATTAAACAAAATGTTTATTAAAGTTAAATAAAATAAAATCTACATTATGAAAAATTACTTAAACGTTAATCTAGATAAAATATACAAATGCAGCACGTCTCATTTTCCTTTAGTTTCACTTGAAGTTCTAAAAATAAACTGATATACAAATTAACTAGATATTTGAACAACTAGCAAACTGCTTGCATAAATGTGCACTAGAAAATTAAAACTAAATGCATACAACTAAAATTTGCCAACTAAATGCTAAATGCTAAAAAAATGCATAGCTAAAACAAATGCATAAATGCATACAAAAACTGCTAAATGCATAAACGCATGCTGTACAACTGCTAAATGCAAACTGCTAAATGCTAAAACTAAATGCATACAAGCTATAACTGCTAAATGCATAAATGCTAAAACTAAATGCATACAATCTAAAACTGCTAAATGCATAAATGCTAAAACTAAATGCATACAATCTAAAACTGCTAAATGCATAAATGCTAAAACTAAATGCATACAATCTAAAACTGCTAAATGCATAAATGCTAAAACTAAATGCTAAAACTAAATGCATAAAAGCTAAACTGCTAAATGCATAAATGTAAAACTGTAACAATTAAAAAAATGAGAATTTAAAATATAAAAAATCCAAATATTAATAAAAACACCATTAGTATCTCAATGACACAAAATTAGCACTGGTTAGTTTAAGTTGGTGTTGTATTGTGGACCTAAACTAATTGAATAGAAGATTCTTAATTTAGTCAAGTTCATTAAACAAACCAGGCTATTTTTGAGTGCATGGAAAGTAGAGAATCATCATTCGTTACCTTGTTGCTAGTTAATCCGAGCTTTCAACTAAAAAAATATATTGTTACTTATTTTTTTTAAAAAATACTACCGTTTCATTCATTGCAACAAATACAATTGTTGTGAACATAGTTGGTTTAATTTTTTGATCAAACAGAATGTTTCTGAATAATAAGCAGTTCTCTGTTCCCAACATTAGTTTGCATCACAGGGGTTGCAGCATATTCACATCAGCCCCTGTGAATCCATGTCCACTTTCATTTTCTTCTGAACCGCGCAGGCAAACAGCGGCGGATGTTTGAACTTCTGAAGCAGCTTACGAGTAATCAAACCCAGAGCCTCTTTAAACATGGAAGTGGTCAGGGGAGAGATCAAATGACACAATGCTCTAGTGGAGGGCGATGGACGAGGCAGATACTTGATATGTGAAGCATGCGGATGCTGTTCGATATTTCAAAACACAAAGCAGGACCTCGATGCAGCTCCAAATATAGCCATCACGTTTAATGAACAAGAATGCGGAGATTTGTAGTTCAGTGAATGCTTGCATTCGTTCATTAGGACATCAGTAATCTTTGCCTGGAAATAATGACAAGCGGAGCCGTTTCTGTAGGGGAGCGATGACTCATTAATCAACTCCTCATCAGATGCTCGGCTAAATGTTTGCAAACTCAGTCGCTGATCAGATGTGATGTTCTCTCAGATCTTTAGCCAGTCACGCAGGAGTCCAGGTGCTTTTCACACTGTGATCGTCAGGCTTGTTTGAGAGATGACGAAGTGAAATGGGAGAAGAGAAAACGTCTGCACAACCTCCTGCTAAGAGTAAAGGATGACAGACGATGAAAGACACTTTACAGTGGATGAGCTCTGATAAAACATCGAGCGAGTTTCATTTTTTCAAAGCCAACATGCCAAAGATGCCAAACGACCATATACAAGTCGGGAAGCAGAACAGGAGGGAGCGAAAGCAAACTGTCCAAAACCAACTCGAGAAAAACATTACTGCTCCAACACTTCAAACAATCGAAGGATGAGTCATTTTCCTTTCCAAAATTAGAGAAAAGAATCATATGCTGACAGAAGCAGCATATGCTATGAGTCATCGCTTTACCAAAGCTAAAGATGGAAGGAGAGAAAAACTAATTTCCACCATTGCTTGTTCCTCTTCCTTCCCTCTACTGACAGACTTGAGTCATTCTCTCATCCTCTTCTTTCTTTAAATGGATCGAAGATGCTACTATAGTTGTGCCGATACAATCACATCAATATTTTGGTTCTTTGACACCATACTCCACTGACAAAAGTGACAAAAAAACAAACAAAAAATTATAAAATGTTCACTACTTTTACAATCGCTATATGTACTTTTAATGGATTAGATGTTTTGCTTTAGTGGACTTTCAATGCATGGACAAAAATTGAGAGAATCCTAAAATTTAATCTTAAGGGCCGTTCACACAGAGCACATCTTTGCGTATAAAAACACGAGATGCAGCGCTCAGGAATGGTTTTTAATATAGTGCAGCACCTGAAAAAAACCTTGTTGTGGTCAAATTAAAAAGTTACCATGCCATCTTGCTACTGTAAACAAAAGCTTGAAATGCTGGCTCCGCCTCTGGGATCTTTTGATTGGCTCAAAGTTCTTGAACTGGCATTGATGAGCGGCGCAGCGCCTTGACATACCATCTAAAAAACGTGATGCCATGTGCTAGAAGCTGCAAAAAACCTGAGCGCAATGGGTCATACGTCCATCTAGGACGTGTTTACATAGAATAGCAATAGAAAAGTAGCGCATTGGAATGGAAAAACACGCTCAGAGTGAAACGGCCGATTATGGGTTTGGAACTTTTGTCTGCGGAATATTCCAAAGAATTTGAAGTTATCTCTTGAACCAAACCACGTTAGAGGGACTAAAAGCAACACCCTTCAAGGAATTCTAGGTTTGTCTCAGTTTAAACCTCTTAAGATCTTGTTGTGATCACGATGTATCGAGTCATATGTACGGCGGTGATCTTTACCTTCCTGCCGATGGCTCCGCTGGGTTTGCGGGGTGGAGGCGGCTCGAAGATCCTCTGCTGTTGCTGCGGTGGCAGCGTGGAGTAGAGCGGGATGATTTTGATGTCGCCAACCTCAGGGCCGAGATCGTCGATCTCACGTTTGATCCGTTTACAGGCTTCGTCGATTTCCTAGACGGTAAAAAGACTGATGTTAGAGACCACAGACCGAGAAGCAGGTGCAAAATGTACGCCTGCCGAGCACAAAAAGACATTTTTGGCAAGTAAGTTCAATAGAATTAACATATTAGGAACTGCAACATAATAAAATAAATAAATGGCTGACATTTGCCATTGACAACTTTTTAAACACAAACTAGGCTCGTTGGAAAAGTGTGTCCAATACAATTATCAGCAGGATCCAGCTGAAATAAACACTAGTGGCAGTAAAATAACCAACAACTTATTCCTTTTTACATGAATTATGATTACAAGGCAGATTATCAGACTTATTTTTGCACAGTTCCTTGCTAATTACTATGTTATGAGAGCAAAACACTTTTAACATTGTGCATGATTTGTAAACTAATATATTTTTTGGCGCACATTTCACTATGAAAGTGTCACGAAACCTGCAAGAAGCAACGTAATATTTTGCAGAGATGTCATGTTTTTCCAAAGAATCTTAGTTGTTTTATGAAAGTTCAAGTCATTTCCTCCAAATCTCCATTTGGACCCAAAAGCCACCAATATTTTTTTAAGGATGTTTCAACTGTTTTTGTCCATAGAGCAAATGCCATTAGGGTCCAATGTTGTTCAGACCCCTCTGACTTAAAAAGGTTTAAACAATATCTTTATGTTCCATGAAAGAAAGTCAGTCATAAATGTTGGGATCGACATACTGATGACAGAATTGTCATTTTTGTGTCACCTTTCCCTTCAAAAACAGGAAGCATTGGGTACGTTAATAAAAAATAACAATTGTTTTCATATGCTTTCATAAGCTCCAAATCAGTGGGTTGTGTAAATACGCCCTCTCTTTGTCCAACTTCACCTCACATCAACTGATTTTGGATCAGCTACCCGTTAATATCCACGTTAGCCACTTTTACAAACATCATTAACTACTGGATCAATTCCCCCATTCTGGAAACACCAGCACCACCGAGGCTTGAGTGGATTATCTGCGGTACACTTGGTGTGCCAGTTGTGACAACCGAGTGAGAAAACAAAAGCTGGAGTGCATGGCGAGCGCGGTGCTTGGGTAAGATCCCTATGGCTGTGCCATCAACAGCGGCAATCACAAGGGCACGTGTACACTCACATGCACGCTTTATTATTCCAGATGGCAATGTAGTAGAGCTAATGTGAGATGAGAAAGCCGCAATGATGCATAACCAGGAGCAAATCACAACAGATCAGTTAAGTGGAGCTGAACGTTACGAACACTGTGGCTTGAGATCTAGAAATACGTGACAGTCGTCACATCAAATTAGATATCCGAGCAGCTCGAATGTGTTTTAAAAAGCACATGTAGTGCAGACTTAAGCACGCACTTTACAAAAGAAAAAAAAACACGTGTCAAAATAAAGTTCATCTAGACTACCATTATCAGTGTTCACTAAATGCCTTCTCTCACAAGTCAGAGAAATATTCACTCTGACACAAATGAAGAATGCTTAGTATTTACTGCAAAGCTTCGTCTTTTCTTCATGCATGAGCACACTGCGCTCATGACAAGTGGCACGGTCCTTCTGATTCGGAAGTCAAAGCTTATGCAGTACCGCCATCCTCAGGCCAAAGTGTGCACTGCGACTTGAGCAGGCAAGAGATAAATGGTAAACAGTCAAGCAGTGATCTCTAGAAAAACTTCAGGCTGTTGTAATAAAGCATTTATCGATATCATGTCATGCACTGTGACATCGAAAGACTCTAAAAGTCTTTTACTTGAGACCCTTTCATTGCGTATCTAAGCAGCCATAGCTGATCATTTACCCATAAAAGCATTAAAGCTCGTAAGCACGCTGATATCCCAGACACGGTAGTCTGTGCACGCGCCGAATCACTCCCTGGGGCACAATATGTGCAGAAAATGGCGCCGGTGGACATGTGCATCTTAATCAAAGCTCTGCCACAACGGAGCAGGACAAGGCAAATCTGAATGAATTGATCAAATTAGCCAAAGTATTAATAGTCCATCAGCCCTTGGGAAGCGGCAGCTGTCAGGAGGACTGCTATCCGTGCTGCCAAGGCACCGGGGAGAGAGGGACACGCGGCTGTGCCAAAGCAGAAGAGCCTGCACCTGGAGCAGGACGCCAAATCGAGATCCCTCGCTTCTCGCAGCGGCGCCATACAATACTGGAGGAAAATATTTTAAATGGCTGCTTTAATCTACATGCTGCAGATGCAAATTAGCTGGCACAGATCTAAAGGAGAAAACTAATCTTAATCAGTGGTAATTTAGGCCTGATTTGAATGAGCAAAGTTTAACAAATAACCGCAGCGTATCAGCGAGGGTTTTTTTCTTTTTGAAAGATTGTGAGGTTTAAAACTAATTGCCGTTTGAGGAAAGCCTATAGAGTTTAGTCGTCCATTTCTTCTGCAGAGTTTCGAGGCATTAGCAGGAAAAGATAAAGAAGCTAAAACGAAGTGGACAAACAGTGTAATTTGCTCGACTAAAACGAGGCACCTTCATTGACCGAAAGGAGCAAACCGAGCTATTATGTGACCAGCCTAAAAACCATGTTCTTGGCCTAGATTTTAACATATTCAATCATTCTTTAAATAGGTTAAATATAATGGCCAACTACACTACGGTGATCATTAGTCTCATCACACGCTTAAGATGTGAAGCACTGCACCCTTTGAACTGCCCAAGTCTGTATGAACTCCATTAACCCAATTAAAAGCACATTAACAAGAGAATATGCATTAAAAAGCGAGATCTGCAACTACAGAGCCAAGAGATGTCCAAATAGTCAGCGTGTTAATGTGAGTTTAAGTTGTCATTTATTTTATGTAAACATACCAATTAAAGGGATAGTTCACCCAAAAATGAATATACTGTTGTCGTTTCATATAAAGTCGTTCCAAACTAATTTATGACTTTTTTGGGGGGCAGATATTTTCACCAATGTTGGTCAATCAAACAGTTTTGGTTCCCTTTAAATTACATTGTATTTTTGTCTATATTTTGTACTGTTTGATCACCAACATCCTTTAAAGTACTGTATCTTACGTTCAACAGAAGAAAGGATTTTTATTTTTGGGTTAACTGTGCCTTTAAAGGTGCAGTATGTAATATTGACAGCAACCGGTTGAAATGGATACTGCAGTCCAAAGTCAAAATATTGGAGAAAGTCGCTTCTTCCGCCCCTCCTCCTCAGACTTAACACACATGCAGGTTGCCAGATTGAGGACTCGAAACATGAACGAACGAAACAGACAATGGAAGGCGACGAGCCTTACATGGCAAGTTGATGTATTGATTTATTTAATATTCCTCTGGTCAGAGTTTTTTTAAATGGATGCAGAGGCTTTTTAGGTCTAGTAAAATCTGCTCTTTCTGACCCAGTTCGTTTGTTTGCTTCCATGGCTGCAATACGCTGTGTTTTCTACCAACTGGCAACCCAGGGTGTCGAAATCCAATTGGGTAAACTGGCAGTGGGTGGAGTCACACAGACCAAAACAAAAACAGACATCCCAACACAGAACACTCATTGATTGAATAACTGGCTGTACCATTGTTTTTTAACTTGGCATGTTTTAAAAAAACAATGGTACAGCCAGTTATTCAAACAATGAGTGTTCTGTGTTGGGATGTCTGTTTTTGTTTTGGTCTGTGTCTGTGACTCCACCCACAAGAGTATTTTTACTCTTCAGTATAGTCAAAATAGGTTGACTTTCTGTATAAACACTGATGATTTTAACGTTGCTCTGTTGCCTGACACAAAAACGAAGTGCTCAACCAACGGTGTGAGTTTGGGGCAGGACTGTGTGTTTGGCAGAACAATGGTAGATGGGTGAGTTTAGAAGGGTCAATTACTTCTGAAACACTAGCAGCACAGAAAATGCCCACAAACATATCACAAGTGCAAACACAGAGTCAGTCTGTACGAGCTCGCTTGTATCCGCTGACATTCTGGACTTGATAATGATTCGTTCACCGCAAAGAGAACAATCCTGCGCATCAATAAACCTCCAGTCAATTATCATCCGATGCTGGTGGAGGCAGTCCAACTGTAACTTACTTGAGTTCATTCATTCTGTAACGAGCCAGCGATCAATCTCACACCTGCAAATGAAAACCGATGTACTGATTAGGTGGACTACAATGGGAAGTGAGGGACATAAATAGAGGAAGACCAGTCTGGAGAAACTTTGAATGTTTCAAATCGTTAATTAACATTGTTGGATTAAAACTAATTGTGGATTCAAATATCAAAAAACTCTACAAAGATATGACTTCTCTTTGCAATAATGAGGGACATAATAGGGACAAAATTTGTCAGTCAGGCCATTACACCCACAATGCGGTTTCAAATGCTACCCTATTACCCTAATATAATTATTGTTGGAAAATAATTAAAGGTTCTCTTTTTAACTGCACCTTCACTTTCCTTTCCCAATATTTCTTACTCCCTTTCTTGTACCTGTGATTCAAATATCAAAAAAACTACAAAGTGTTCTATATTTTATTAACAGAACTGTGTTCACTTGGATTCAGGGGCGGACTGCAAAACAACCACCTCATTGAATTTGTTTGCCATCCCATACACCCACAACTGAAAATGTTGTTGTTTCTCTTAAAATGACTTAAATACCCAAGATTTAACAAACCTTTAATTCATACAAATAAGTAAAAAAAAAAAATAAATCTAATGAAAATAATTAAAGGTTCTCTTTTTAACTGCACTTCACTTTCCTTTCCCTAATATTTCTGTTACTCCCTTTCTTGTACCTGTCTCTTCTTCACCAGCAGATCTATTTTGTGTTATTAACAGACTGTGTTCATCTCCCTCCCTTTCTGTACACTGCAAAACAACCACATGTGAATATCTGTTGCACATTTATTAATGTTGTTGTAACATTCCAATCTAAAATGACTTAAATACCAAGATTTAACAAACCTTTAATTCAGTATTTGTAAAAAAAAAAAAATAATATCTAAATGCCAAAATGGGGTACATTGAAAACCTAATGACAGCTCAAATTTTTGGGCTGACTGATATTTTTGTGTTGCATTTAATCTCCTCCCTTTCTGTACACTAAAATTGACAAAACTTGCTACATTTATTAATGTAACTTTCCAATCGATGAAATGTTCTGGCACAAGCCCTGAACATTAATAATGGGGTGCTACATTAACTGTTTTTTGCAGCAGTTTAATACTCAACTACTCCTTCCTTAAAGACAAAACTCGGTTACTGTTTTCGTATTAGCAATGAAACTGACAGCGCGGCGCTGCCAGTTGAAGCCCAGAACAGGTTAGTAACGCTACATTTAACTGATTTTATTATGGCCGTTTCCACTCCTTCCTTAGGGAATAGTCCCGCGCATATCGGTTTGTTGACGGAGCAAGGAACAGACAAAAAAATAAAAAAAGATATTAAAAAAAGGGCAGCAGGCCAAATCCCGCCAGGCCACCGGGAAACGTCCCAGTTAAGATCCCAATACTTGGATTATCCAAAATGTTAAAAAAAAAGGGCAGCAGGCCAAATCAGCCGCCAGGCCACCAAGAAGTCCGCGCCTGCTTGATTATCCAAAATTTTCAAGAATTTTAAATCTAGAGAAATAAGCAATTTTAACTAGAGAAACTGGACCGTGTCCTTGCGTCGCCTGCCAATAACGTCATACACCCCCGATTTCCGGTATTATTTTATAGAAAACATGCAAACACCAAATATGCTTTAATATGTTATGTGTTTTATTAGACAGGTGACGAGCGCACAGAGTAGCATTATAACAGTAGTTTAAAAACACTCGAATGTATCTAGTATGATAAAACAGCCCTGCTTTACCTCACATACGCTCGACCGGAAGAAGCAGAAGCGGTCGACTGTGGCATAATAAAAGCTCCGCTTATTTTGAGCCATTTATCGCGCTCGTCCTTCATTAGCAATCGTCTATCCCATCGGATTGCATCGGCTGTGGGGATGAAGACAACAACTCCCATAACTCCACACTTAATCACAGCGTCATCAAACTACGCCTTTGCGTAGGAAACGATTTTTCCTCTTGCGGGGAAAATTACATACTGTGCCTTTAATGCAATTTGCATGATTTTTTTGGCCTCAATATCTTTATGTAAAGCATTCAAGAAAATAATGTGAATTTGTCTTTGATCTTAGCAAAAGGAGAAAAGGAGCAGAACAATATGTGCTGGTGATTCTCCATCTGTGACCGTATTTATCATTTGGGTGGGTCCCTGACCCTCCACTGCGCTCAGGTGAGCATTGGTTGCAGCAGACGTAAAATAATAAATGGCTTAATTTCAGGGCTGAATCTGGGTCATTCTCTGCCATCTCTCACAGGCTTTTGCCTTCGCTTGTGTTCATGGCCATTATCAATCTCAGCATTGATCTCTTCTGCACTATTTAACTGTTGTGTGTGAGGCGGCTTGAAAAGTGTCACAAATGACAAATGTGGCTCATAATGAGCATCTTGAATGTGAAGTCATAAAGCCACACACACAACCAAAATAAAGTACCCACCGTTTGGCATTCATTGTTTTCTGCAAAGATATTGAAATATATTTTTGAAATATAAAAAAAAAAATATATATACAGAATTTTTACGACCCGGTCCGTCAAAATTATGGACAATGTTAAAGTCTAACGCAACCTCTGAGATATATATATTAGAGGTTGTGTTAGACTTTAACATTGTCCATCATTTTGACAGACAGCATCGTAAAAAATTCTGTCATTTTAATTTTCATATTTTAAAGGGGTCATATGATGCGATTTCTGGTTTTCCTTTTCTGTAGTGTGTTATGTAGATGTTTGTGCATGCATACGATCAGAGTTACAAAGCTCAAGACCGGGCTGAAACGACTCATTCAAACACACCCCACATGTCTACGTCACAATGTGGAAATATTTGCATAATGCCGCCTAAATGTTCACGCAAAGGTGTGGTTTCAGTAACCGCAGTAGTGTTGATGCAGCCGTGTCAGGGAGACGCTGTGTTTCTGTGCGATGCATTTAGGAATCACTGGTTAAGATTAGTTTACAACAGAACAGCACAACCCAAATGTTCACATTAGTGCAACGCATTTTATGGATGACAGTGTTGTGAGCCTAGGAGAGTACAAGGCTAGCTGTGTAAAAAGGCTATTTCTAAAAAAGGCCTAAATTCCGACTTTGCTATGACAATCTGGCGCTTCTGAAAGTATGTTTTGTTATTAGTTCAAGTATTTACTATTGACTGTTCAAATGCGGAGTTTTTCTGTGTGTGAACAGGGTCACATTTGCTTTAGTGTAAGTTATGTAGAAACTGTAATCGGAGCGAAGCAAGACCGAGCGAGACTCAAGTAACATAGTACTGTATTTATGTTGTTTGTACATTAGTTTGAAGATTGCATGTGAAATTATTGCAATATAAAAGTATATTCAAAACTGTAATGTTAGGTGAGATTTTCACACACGCAAAGAAAGAACGAGAAAGTCTAACATGTAAACAATAGTGTTTGTTTAATTATAATAAGAGTCTCATTGGCTGGCGCTCACCTATTATCATCCCTGTTTGGATTACAGCAAATCAGTTCAAGTGAACGCAGACAACACGATTAATATTCATGAACCCAGCAGCTATTTAATCCTTAGTGCATTTTATATTGTTATTAGTAGTAGAAGTTATATATATTATATTTTTTTTACAGAAACACTGAAGGACCAAGAATATCTTAAGCACACAACCAGTCATAACTTCAGTTCAAATTACTAATATGCATTTATACATGGTTCCAGTGTTTTAATTCGAATGACTAAAAGTATATCATTAAATAATGCTTGATTATCATATCATATTACAATGCTTGACTGACTGATGAGCGTTCTTTCAGATATTTAAAAAGCTGTGTCTTTTTATAAACACAAGCGGAGCGACGTTGCGATAGTCTTGCTGTATTTACATTTTGGGGAAATTGATTTTTAGTGTATTGCCACATTAGCATCACAGGCTATTTCATGTCAAACAAAGATTATACTTTAGAAAATCAATACAGTAGTACACAATAGCAAAAATTAAATAAAACAAACTTTTGTACATAAAATTCTATAAAAAGTTCTTAAAAAGTACTTTTGAAAGAAATTGTAAAAGGTTTTTCTCTGTTAAATATGTGGGAAAAATCAACCTAGCTACCTCTGTACACTGTCCTCGGATAAAGAGAGTCAAACTCTTGGGCTTTAGACCGTGTTTATACGGTTTATAAAAGTGAAATTCAAGCACTTTTCAAAAACTTTAGGTGCAGTCTGTGCTTTTCAAGGGCGAGGGAGCTGATTATAATAAACTTATGAGGGAAGGAAAAATATCAAGCGTTTTCAATGACGATACTCAATTCAAGGACTTGAAAACATAATGGTTAAAATCAAGCATTCTCTGCATGAACCCCATTCAGAGAGGACACCAGCGGCATTACCTCCTGTCCGGTGAGGAAGAGCAGCACATCTCCCTCATCTTCCTCACACATGTGGATCTGGATGACCGTGCGAATGGTCGCTTCCAGGTAGTCCCTCTCCGGCTCGGGCGTGTAGAAGATCTCCACGGGATGCGTCCGGCCGGGAATGGTCAGCAAGGGGCAGTTGTCGAAATAAACCTGGAACTTCCCAGCGTCCAGAGTGGCGCTCATTACGATGACCTGGGGAGAAATCAATAGACTGCATTGGCTTTTGAACGGAGACCATTTCACACAGCATTTGGTGAAAGCCGCTGCGCTTTGCCCGTGTCGACAGCGAGCACGTCTCGTTCTCTCTGGGAACATTAGGATTGTAATGAAAGAAAAAAACACAGAGCCATTCTGAGGTCCACCCGGCACCTTTCCACATCATAATTGCTCTTAAAGCATATTAATCTTTAAAGCTGCATGGGGACGCGGAGCTGAGGGATCACTTGGAGTCACCTAGATCTTATTTAACAGTCTCTGAACACGTGTATAACCTTTGATTTGTTCCTGACAACAAGTAGTCATTACCCATCTGCTTTATGAGAATCGCTCCAGCACATTTCAGCCATAAAACTGGCTGCGCTTCTGCTCTCCTTGGGCTGATGGCTTTCAAATGGGCTGACCCAGCAGCAGCCGCTTTACCTCCACTAGAGCGACTGGCTGTGCATTTCTGAGCGCAACGGCCACGTTTCAAACAAACACAGAATTATTTGCGTTTGTTAAGAGAACTATTTCTCCCGGCTCAGCATGTTTTGGCTTCACAACGTAACTACTAGTTAGCTTTTCTCTCTTTTCTGTTACATACACTTATCATTCCAACAGCAAAGGGACGATTGCTAACATGTATACAGAAGTGTATTAATCAGATATATGTATATGTAAAGAATAATTGACTCCAAGCAGTTGAATTATCAGAAAAATAATGCACACCCGAGGTGGTGATGCGGTCACGAAGCGGGGTGTGCATTATTTTTCTACTAATTCAACGGCTCGGAGTCAATTATTCCGCTTATACTTCGGTTGCCACACCTCAAGACCTCGATCAGATGATATATTTCAAGGCATTCGTCTGGTTTTCCACTTCAATCGCTATTGTGAGTAGACAAATATACCCCAGCGTCTTAAGACTGGTTTTGTGCTCCAGGGTCACATATATATCTATAGGCAGGAACTTGATTTTATCCATCAGATGTTGTAGACTGGATGGTTTGCAATAAGATCATTAGGATACGTTTAGAAAATAAGGTGAATTTCCATTTCATGCAGCCCTAAATATTCTTCCCCTCATGTCCTCCAGTTTATAAGAAATAAAAAGCACCACAAGGTGGTGCGAGCATACGATCAGCATGACATACCTTCAGGTCGGATCTCTGACGGACCACTTCTTTGAGGACGCCCATCAGAATATCTGTGGCTAACGTGCGCTCGTGAGCCTCATCCAGAATAATGACACCGTATCGCTCCAGCAGCGGGTCGTTCATAGCCTCGCGGAGTAACATACCGTCTGTCATATATCTGTACACACAAGACACGATTATTCACTCATCTTTATCTCAGCCGTCACCAAAAAAAGACCAAATGTCATTTGTCCCAAACCTACACTTAGGGGTGTGCGATATGGAAAATAAATGATATCTCTATATTTTTGGGGATTTTTTAGATGACAATAATTAGACGATATTTTGCCGAGTGTGTTATTGTGCTGATATCTGACTACCGTGCACAGCTGCAGTTTATGATATTCTTCTTATTCTGCGTGGTCAGTGATTAATTCATCTTTTCATTTAAGTTTAAATTAGATTTTTACCTTTAATAAAGCTATTTTTTTCTAAAAGTGTACATCTTTTGAGTCAAATTGTTACATTTAATCAGTCAATTAAGATAATACACATTTAGGTTGTTATCAAACAAATGAAACCAGTATCATCAAAATTAATCTCTGCAGAAGCTGCATCTGAAGGTGTTTAGATGTATTTACACACTGTTTAATGCAGCTCAGAGGGACATGGAGTGCTTTAACCAGTTACAAATGCATACTTTTTGATATTTTAAACAAAACATTGAATACTGATTTTTTATATTATTATTTAAAACATTTAAATAGACTTTAAATGTGAAATTAAACCCACCAGTAGGTGGCAGAAAGTCACTGTTGAGTGACAGTCATTGAGACTGAACCGAATCATTTAAACGGTTCATTGATTCATTCAGGAACGAATCACTGAGACTGAACCGAATCATTTAAACGATTGAATCATTCAGGAACGAATCACTGTCATGTTGCTCAGAGACTCAAAACATGGCTGTAGCTGTTTTAAATTATTTTTAGTCGGCGAAATGCAGCAAAAACAGGCTATATGGTGCCTAAAATGTAAGTCTGTTAATATTAACTTATTGTTTATTGAACTGTTGTATAAAATCAATACCATATTTGTAATCATGCTTATTTGCCCCCATATCTTGAATCATTATTAATGCATTTTAATCGACTGAATCATGCAGTGAAAGAACACACTCTAAATGCGCGCGTGCACTGTTTAACTCCATCACACGTAGACTAATGTAAGCGTGCACTCCGTAACGTAGGTGTTTTGTTGGGTTTTTGCAAAATACTCGATATTGTCAAATTGCACATCTTTAAAATTACAATTATGATATTATCGCAGACGATATATATCGCACACCCCTACCTACACCCCTTAGTAAAATCAAATACACAATGCAGTGTTTCCCATACATTGATTTATTTGTGGCGGCCCGCCACAATATGTGACCCTGGACCACAAAACCCAAGCATCAATTTTTCTAAATTGAGATGTATACATGTCTAAATAATAATAAAAATCTAAATATTGAGAAAATCACCTTTAAAGTTGTCCAAATGAAGTTCTTAGCAATGCATATTACTAATCAAAAATTAAGTTTTGATATATTTACGGTAATAAATGTACAAAATATCTTCATGGAACATGATCTTTACTTAATATCCTAATGATTTTTAGCATAAAAGAAAAATTATAATTTTGACCCATACAGTGCATGTTTGGCTATTGCTACAAAATATACTCCAGCGACTCCTGGGTCACAAATCAAAACTGACCACTACAAATAGATTTTCCAAAAAGCTTTGACTTCGTTGAATAAACATGAGCAGTGCACGTTTCAAAACCGAAACCCGGTGCGGGTGTTTTTATATCACTGTATTTCTGAAAGAAAAACCGACTGTCTTCAGAAAATGTTGGATATCAATTTTAATTTCATGTTGCATGTAATGCCTGATAAAAGCAGCGTTTGTGAGCGGAGCACAGCATTACCGGGGAAACCGTAATCTCTCCCGCTCTACAAGCGCCTCCTGCTGGCAGAGAATTCATTTGCATATATACCACCACAAACAGAGTCTAAAGGTGCGTTCACACCAGACGCGAATGAAGCGAATAAACCGCGCTATTCACACGTAGTTGGGACGCTTGAACATTTTGAGTTTACTCGCTTCATTTGCGCGTGAATTTCACTACACGACAGACGCAAAGTCGCGTCATGGGAGGGGCTTCTGCCAGGCAGCTCCAGTCTCGTTGCAAAATGTATTCCTGTTTTTGTAAAAGTACGAAGATGTATATACAGCTCCGGGTACCCACATACAACCACAATTACTTTGTCCTCCATTGTTGTTTCGGATTTTCTGCCTCCGCTCGTAATGACTTCACTGCTAGAGCAAGCTCCTGATTGGTTAACGCGGCGCAAATATCCGCCAAAGTTCCGATTTTTCAACTCACGCTACTTGCGCGATTTCCATTTTGCGTCAAACGCTCAATTCGCGCTGCGTAATTCGCACTATTCGCGCTGCCTCATTCGCGGAATTGCACCGCATGATTGTCTATCGCGTCTTTGCATTGACTTAACATGTAAATCATTCGCTGTAACGCTTCATTTGCGTCTGGTGTGAACGCACCTTAAGTCTGTGGGAAACACTGCATTACATGTGTCTAAGTCTTTGTTTTCTACCAGAACTATAACTTACTTCAGCATGGTCTTTGCAGAGCTGCAGTCCTCAAATCTGATGGAGTATCCGACCTCCTGGCCCAGCATGACGTCCATTTCATCTGCCACTCTCTGAGCCACGCTCATGGCTGCCACCCTACGGGGCTGTGTACAAGCCACGCCGCGCTTGGGGCCGGGAAGGGCCCGCACCATGTCCACACACCACTGAGGGATCTGAAAATGAAGAGCAATTCATTAGTGCACTTTACTGTGTTTCTCTGGTCTTTCCTTGAACAAATTAATAAGTGGTTAACATGGCGCCAGTCACAAATGCATCAGAAAGCCTCTTGGGAAGGTTGTGAAGAAGGGCGCACCAGCTTTGGTTGCCTGAGCCTGTTAGCAGGCAGCATCATTTAAAAGACCAGAAAGGAGAGCAGGGAAATATTTGATATGCAAAGGATTAATATTCAGACATGTGATAAGCTAAGTGAAAAAATACATTTCACCCATTCAATATGACTATGCAATGATAATAATAATGGGAGCAACAATAATAACGACAACAACAGTTACTATTATTATTCTAAATACTTTATTATTACAATAATGAAAAATAAATCCTGAAACAATACACTGTAAAAATATATATATATTAAAACCACAGCAACACTATTAAATAGTTTTAATTTTACAGCAGAATAGTATTATACTTCATAGATTTTAATAATTTAATAAAATACTTGAATCACTACTGACTTAAATATTAACTGAATTAATATTTGAATTAAGTTATTGTAATAACTTAACATTTTGTATTAATTTAACATATTTTAATTATTGCTGTTGTCGTCATTTATTTTTCAAAAAATATTGTTTAAATTTAAAATTAAATCAAATAAATATTACTATCGTACTATTCAAATCACAATTTAATAATCATAATAATAATAAAAATAATAAAATGACAATAGAAATAATAATAATAATATTTTAGAGAACAACAGTAAGATTACAACAACTAATATTTATGGCCATTTTAATTTCTTTGCTTTAATTTAGCAGAAAACTGCAGGGAAACTTTATAGCTCCTTTAATTAAGAACAGATTTATTAATGACTCATTACAAATTTGGGAAGATGGTTGGTGCACGTGACATTTTTTTAAAAGCATGTTATGCGTGACCCAAACTCACAGCGCTCACAGTCACGAAGCTTAAGTACAGCTACATAATTAAATCACAGACTTAATTTGATAACTGCACTGAGCCATACTGCACTCTCATGCTTGAACCCAGGTTTAGGCTCGGTTTTCTTATGATGAAGAACAATCTAAACACAAATCAGCCTTTTCCCAAACCTAATTAATATCCACTGCTGGAAGATCTCTGAATGCAAGGAGCTTCTGGCTACAGAGGCCAAAGCAAGGTCTTCTGTGTAAAGCATAAGGAAAGCCCTTGTTTCGGTCTAACCTGTGTGGTCTTTCCAGAGCCGGTCTCTCCAACGAGCACAAAGCTCTGATGCCGGTTGAGGATGTCATTGAAACGCTCCTTGTACTCCCAGACGGGCAGCTGCAGCCTCTTCTTGAGGATCTCGTAAAAGCGCGGCGTGTGAGGCAGGTTGGTGAAGGGGTTGATCTGCTGATTCATGGCCGTCTGCTTCAGCGTGAGCATCCCGACGCTGGGCACGGACGGAGCTGAGGGACGCGGCGGACACCTTGCTGTCTCTATCCCGGTCTCGATCGCGGTCACGGTCTCGATCCCGATCCTTCGGCCGGTCGTCACGATCTCTGTCACGGTCCTTACTGATGGGAAGACAAATAATAACACAAGGATTTAGTTCACTGCCAAAAAAGTTAGTGTTTGAACTAGGGCTGTCAAAAATAATGCATCAACTTAAATTAATTTTAACGGCACTGATTATATTAATGCGCGTGTAATGCAGCGCGCATTTTCTGCATGACCCATGGCCTAGCCTGTAGTTGGAGAAATGGAGATGCACAGTGTTGCAAACTAGATTTAGCGGCTTTTTCCCCCCCAAGAAAGCACTTAGCGACTTCTTGGACAAATCTTATTTAGGCTGGTTTCTGAGACCCGTGCAGATTAACATCTTGGAAGGGAGAGCTGGTTATAGTCTTAAAGGGACACGTTTTAGTCACTATTTCATATCCATTACGTTGTATGACAACAGAAACAGTAAATTATTTATCAATGAAAACAGTTTTATTGAGAATCTGGCTGCATTAAAATACAGTATGTGGGCAAGGAGAGGCAAACAAATGCAATAATAAATAGGCTAATAAATGTACTGCACGTTCAGAAGAAGTGGCCTGCCCTGTCGTGTGGAAATGTAAAGCGGCTTGTGTCAGTAAATTGCTCAGTTATGGGAACCTATGGAAACATATTTCTATGTTATTTTTTCCATGTGTCTAATAGACATGAACAAGACATCTATGACCTCTGAAACATGTCTACTCTTCATGCTCTATGTTGAGCTTGGTTTTAGTAATAATTAACATACATTTTCATAAGGCATCCATATTTGCCAATGCTCATGTTGATAAGAGCACTAAAAACTTAGCCTAATTTAAGGTACATAGAACATGCTTGATTAATCGCGAGTTAACTCATGACAATCATGCGATTAATCGTGATTAAATATGTTAATCGATTGACAGCCCTAGTTCAAACTGATCACATTCATGAGAATTTAATATTCAAACTATGTGTTTAAGCAAAGGACGATTGCATAACACATCTTATTATTAATGAGACTTCAGAGCTGTTGAGTTTCAGTTTATTTGAGGAAACCCGACTGACCGCCTACCGGTGGTAAACTATGTGTATCCATTTAAAGCCATGTAATAACAAATTAGTGATAGGCCAGCAATTGATTTCAGACAAACAGCTCTAAACATACAAGTATTATAACTACAGAAGTTGAAATAATGCAGACTGACAGAAAGATCACAGTTTATGCACTATCAGAGATCAAACTTGGTGTTTTGGTGTTTAAATATAGTGTTCAAAATCAATTCTTATGTGATGCAAATGACCGGGATTGTACTTCTGCTGCACCCTTAGTTTTACTACTAAAGATGAGCGCGTTTACATTTTTGGGATAAATGCTTGGAGCTTGGGTTGAATGGTGCACAGCGGTGTCTGAATCTGAAAAAAGCTTCTGTGGGTTTCTGATTTTTTTTTATTTATTAATCAGCCGATTCTGTTCTCAAAATAATACATTTTAAGTATAATGTTACATTTATATAGCGCTTTTCTAGACACTCAAAGCACTTTACATAGTAAGGGTGGGAATATCCTCAACCACCACCAGTGTGCTGTTCAATGTTTATTCCCTGCATCACAACGTTCAATAAAAACCTTTTAACTCTTGTCATCCCATCCATCAGTTAAGGAGACGAGCGAACCGATTCACTCGAGTTAACGAATCGTTTAGAACACTAACAAGAACCGATTCACTCGAGTTAACGAATCGTTTAGAACACTAACAAGAACCGATTCAAACGAATCGTTTAAAAGATCCGGCATAACAGAACGACTCATTTAGAACTACTAACGTTACTTAGAACTACAATAAAGGCAAACTATGAGCAATTCATACAAATTTAACATATATCATATTATTACAAAATAATACAATATCACTGAAAACCAATGATAAACAAAGCAGGCCGCGCTTTAGCCGTATGCAGACAAAAATTGTACCTCATGAACATACGATGGCAGGAATTACACGCTCACATCCCAAACACTAAACATTTTACTTTCTTGTAAAGTTAGTTTTTTTGGAGGACAGTTTCAGAGCCTAGTTGTGCCACATTCCGACACCGGCAAAGTCACGACTAACGTTACACAACATATATACACTCAACACGATCCGCGGCCTGTCTATGCTTCACACCGGCTTCATGTCTGCTTCTTTACACATTGCGAACCAGACGCATAAAGTAACTAACGTTACTAAAAACAAACAGAGGAATGTAAATAGTGCCAGTTGTAACGTTACGTCAAAGCGACGCCGCAGCGCACGTGTTAGCGGCATCAGTCACAAAGACGCACGCGCTACTATGCAAACAACGCGCTTTCCTGCGAGCTACAATAACATCTTCGGAAAGCGACCGCGAAAAATATTTATCATCAACGATATCACTGTCTGTGCAATTTTTAAACCACACCAGCACAAGAGTGTGAACATGTTAGCATGCTAATATGCTAAAACACTCCTCAAGCTCAACATACCCGTCAGATGACCTCTTCTTGCTCGACGAGTAATCATCGCCTAAATCCAACCGATGCCGTTTTGACATCTCGTAGTATAAATATTAATAAAGCTAAAGAGAAAAGCGTTTGATCGTTTACTCCAGCACAGCCGCTGCTCTCTCTCTCTCATGCACGGCTAAAAGACAAGATGGCGACCGGAAGTACTTGCACCGAAGATCAACACTGCAGCAGACACCTCTGTTAATGCATGTTATTCAATGGAGTACAACGTATGGATGCAATGGAGTATGATGCAAGATATGTATACTAAATAATGCACGTATGTTGATTGTGTTGTGCATATAGTACCGGAGGAATAGTATATCTAGCGCCAAATAAAGCAGGCCGCCCAATAGTTCCGGCATTCACCGCGTGGAGCGCTGCAGAGATTGTCTCCTTGGATTTTCTTCGCAAACCATAACTGTTGGATTTTGTTTAACTGTAGGGAACAGCCTGTTGTATTTTCATTAAAAAGTACATATAAAATATGTGTACCTTCAATGTGATTTTGAATAACACACTGGAGTTAACATTATAATCAATATACTTATGTTAGTAAGCACATCCAAATATTTAAAACACGACTATATAAACAGGTGCATCTCAATAAATTAGAATGTCGTGAAGTTCATTTATTTCAGTAATTCAACTCAAATTGTGGAACTAGTGTATTAAATAAATCCAATGCACACAGACTGAAGTAGTTTAAGTCTTTGGTTCTTTTAATTGTGATGATTTTGGCTCACATTTAACAAAAACCCACCAATTCACTATCTCAACTAATTAAAATACTTCATAAGACCAATAATTTTTTTTTTTTTAGTGAATAGTTGGTCTTCTGGAAAGTGTGTTCATTTACTGTATATGTACTCAATACTTGGTAGGGGCTCCTTTTGCTTTAATTACTGCCTCAATTCGGCAAAACCAAACTTATTGCAAAATGTGGTAGTTTTATATGTTGTTATCATCATCTGGGGTCCTTTGTAAGGGTTGTCATCATCTCTTCTCAGGTGTTCGGTCATCTCAGATGTTAATAGGGTTGGATCCCGACTGAAGCTTGTGTAATTCCTAGTTACCACGGGACGGGATGCCAGAGAAGAAACATTAGAAGAAAAATTAGCGTAGCTGCTGATCCAACCAAGCAAAAAAATGATGTATTCAACCCAAGCAAAGGAATAATGTGCATTTGATCAGATATAACTGAAGTGCAAGATTATGAGATGCATTATATGAATGCTTGGCTAAAGAGATGTGTTTTTAATCTAGATTTAAACAGAGAGGGTGTGTCTGAACCCCGGACGTTATCAGGAAGGCTGATAAATGTGAAAAACAAATGTGAAAAAGTTCTACCTCTTTTAGTGGACTTTGCTATCCTAGGTATACCAAAAGTTCAGAGGTTTGTGACCTTAAGGAGAGGGTTTGATTGTAGACTAGTTAGGTACGCAGGAGCTGAACTATTTAGGGCCTTAAAACATAATCATATATTGTAACTGATACAGAACTTAATAGGTAGCCAGTGCAGAGACTGTAAAATTGGAGTAATATGATCATATTTTCTTGACCTGGTAAGGACTCTAGCCGCAGCATTTTGTACTATCTGTAGCTTGTTTATTGAAGATGCAGGACATCCACCTAGCAGTGCATTACAGTAGTCCAGTCTAGAGGTCATGAATGCATGAACTAACTTTTCTGCATCAGAAACACTTAACATGGTTCCGTAGCTTGGCAATGTTTCTAAGATGGAAGAATGCTGTTTTTGTAACATGGGAAATATGATTTTCAAAAGATAAGTTGCTGTCTAATATAACACCCACGTTTTTGACTGTGTGGAAGTAACATTACATCCGTCTAGATGCAAATTGTAATATAAGAGATTCCTTGTACTGTTGTTGTTTTTTTTTTTTTTGGTCCAATAAGTAATATCTCCATCTTATTTTAATATAGTAGGAGAAAATTATTGGTAATCCAATCTTTAAAAAATTTAGCACACTCCATTAGCTTAGATAATATAGACGTTTCATCTGGTCTTGTGGAAATATATAGTTCAGTATCATCAGCAAAACAATGGAAACTAATCCCGTATTTTCTAATAATATTACCAAGGGGCAACATGTATATTGAAAATAGCAGAGGACCTAGGACAGATCCTTGTGGTACTCCATACTTTACTGGTGATAATTGATGTGCCTCCCTGTTTAAATAAACAAAGTCGGACAGGTAGGATCTAAACCATCTTAGAGCCTGCCCTTGAATACCTGTATAGTTTTGTAATCGATCTATCAGTATGTCATGATCTATAGTGTCGAACGCAGCACTAAGATCAAGTAAAACTAGCAGCGAGATGCAGCCTTTGTCTGACGCAAGAAGTAAGTCATTTGTAATTTTAACAAGTGCAGTTTCTGTGCTATAGTGGGGCCTAAAACCTGATGGAAATATTTCATAGATTTATTTATTTTTTTAAGCAGGAAGGAGCATATTTAGCCATAAAACAGGAGATTTGAAATGGGTCTGTAATTTGCCAGTTCACAAGGATCTAGTTGTGGTTTCTTAATAAGAGGCTTAATAACTGCCAGCTTTAATGGTTTTGGGAAGATAACGAGGAGTTAATAATATTGAGAAGTGGTTCGTCTGCTACAGATAACAACTCTTTCAGTAATTTAGTGGATACTGGATCTAATAAACACATTGTTGGTTTGGATGAAGTGATATGTTTATTTAGCTCATCCTGTCTTATATAAAAAGTGCACATTCAACACAATTATGTGCTTACATGAGTATGCAGGTTTTATCTACATTTATGCTTTTCAGAAAAAAGTTATTCTGGTTTACAACAACATGCTGTCAAGGGTTGAGGGCTGTAATGACACACATAACGAATGAGATCTGTAATGATAAGTCAACAGAGTGGGGATCCATTTGCAGCTTTAATAAGAGTTAACACAGTCGTACAGGCAGTGGTCGGTAACGGTAACAGGGATATCAGAGACAAGAGCAGAGTATCAAGCCAGGCAAGAGGGTCAAAAGGCACGCAGATATCAGTCCAAAACGAGAGAAACAGTCCAGAGTCAAAACACAATGATCAAACAGAGAAAGATGAGAACGCTCAGAAATGTCAGCCGGGGCAATACAAGAGTTTGCGATGAGTGTGTGTGTGTGTGTGAGTGTGGCTTAAGTAGTCCCATAGATGAGCATCAGGTGAACTAGCAATCAGAGTCCTGTTACAGGATGATGGGAAACTGAGTTCGGAGAGAGAAGTCAATACTCGGGTGATGGTGACCTCCGGTGACGATCAGGGGGAACCACAGAGGCCGGATTCGTTACAAGATCCTTGGAAGTCTTTTTAATATAACTCAAAACATGAAGCAGGAGAAAATACTACCACTGTCTTACAACGACTCTAAACAAACGGAAACAGAATCAATGCAAGACAAAAGGGAACGGAAAACTGAGGGCTTAAATATAAAGCAGAACAAATGAAGAACCAAACAAGACACACCTGAACTGAGGACTCAAATGAATCAGTAAACATGGAAACAAACAAGCAGGGAACCGAGGAGAACTAAACTAATTAAACTAGAAAACAGAGACATGAACAGAACAGGGAAGCAGATCAAAAACTTACTGAAAACAGGACACATGCAGGTGAGTAAATAATTGAATGTTTATTTGTGGATGTACTGAAACTATCACTTTCAGTATGACACTAAACGATGTCTCAGACGTAAATTATCTCAACTCTGATGTTACTGCCTGCTGCAAATATACAATTGTTTTGTGACGATTTGAGAATGAAAAGTGATTTCTCAGAAATCCCTTCAGTATTATTCCTATATAATGTTTACTTAACAGTTAATTTATAATTGGGAAATCATCAACCTGTACTGGCATCCCTTGATAGTATCCTGAATGAAGTCTGAGAATATACTGAGCTCTTGTACATTCAGACTATGATAATATACTGCAATGAATCAGCTAGAGCAGAAGACAATCATTGCCATCGACACAGGTAATTACACAGCCTAGGCATGGCTAACAAGCTACATAATAGCAACTGGATCATTGCTCGCGGCTGGGAATTGATGGTGATGGAGAAAACAAAGTTAACGTTAACAAGACTTTGCACTGATCTCTGTATAAATCTGAAATACAGGGCATTTTTATTTCTGCTTTCACAGACAATTAAATAACAGGCCCGTTGCATGTGAAATAGGCTTGTCGGGCTTAGGACAGAGTCTGCAGAAATGGTTTCTTGAAACTGTGAGATATTGACGTAGTCCATTATGAATATGAAGTGTGGTTAGGAATGAACTTCAAGTGGAATTGCATTTACAGAGCATGTTGATGGCTTTGTAAAAAAATAATTATTTCATAAGATGCACAACTAACAACAAATGTAACTCTTTTGTAACAAATGCTGTGCTGAAAACCTTTTGCCTAATTTGGTGTTCCTGGTCAGCAATTACCAGACTTTTAATAATTGCTTGTAAATCTCTCATTGTGCTATAATATTTCCAAATCCTGATTCAATCTTTTTGTCAACTTGTCTTCTTTCAGTTAGCACAGGTTTTGTATTTCGTTGTGGACTGGTCGTAGGCCTCGTTGATCTGAGCTTATGTTTTAGAGTGAAAAAAACTAATTGTGGTTAGTTCTTTATTTAAAAAAAACAGGGGCCTGTACCATGATTGTAGATGAACAAATTCAGAGTTATGGGATTAGTTTTGAGTTGACAAAACCACTCCAATCTGGCTTTGTTGGTACCATGAAGCTGATCATCAACTTTCTCTGTCAACTCAGTCTTGATCCTGAGTTAATGGTATGCGTGTGACATCATCAGTGAACAGCAGAGCACTTCTGGAGGTTATGAATTGATTACATATGATTATATATTAATATACATTTAAAATAAATGCTTTATAATAATTGTTAAACTAAAAGTGCTTGTGTGTAATGGAGTAATAATAATATAAATCATATTATAATGATATAAATCATATGTAAATTGTAATTATCATTAAAGTCAGACAATTTTGTTGTATTTTTGTAGGTGCTTCATAGTGAGCTTTAATTTGTAGGAAGAGAAACTGGGGGAGTGACTTTTTTTGGTGTCAGACATGTGTCACTTTGCTCACATCTGATTGGTCCAATTTCAGTTTGAGATCTAACTCCGAACATAAGCTGTCCCGGAGCAGGTTAGCCGTGGAGTGTAGGAACGCAGCTAAAAGCCAAGCCACTTTCATGGTACCCAAAACCCAGGATTGGTGCAAACTAAACTGAAACTTACCTGGCTAGCCAGCTAACCGGCTTCATGGTACAGGCCCCTGATCAACAAGGCCTATGATCAATCATTTCCAAAACAGATACAAAACCTGCTCTGTTTTTTTTTAAAGGGAAAAAATCAAATGTACTGGTAATATTCTTCCAGGACATTATCCATTAATTTTACACACATTCTGGTAACGATAACACAATCCATGAACACATGAAAGGGAAAATTTAAAATACACAAAGAACACCTGCCAAAATACTGAACATTTATTTGCATTTAATACAGTACATTGTGCCCTATTTTTTTTCTCCAGATTTATTTTACAGTGTGTGCTAATGAAAGAAAACTAGCTGATAAAAAGATTGAATTCAATATTTTGTAATTTGCAAGTATTTGTGGTGGGCAGTAATTTTTGACCCCTAAACACCACAATTGTACAATATCCCAAAAAGTGTTAATATGTGACTCTACTCTTACTGCTGTAACAAATCATTTCCACACTCTCTCAGATTTCACATCTTTTTATGCAATCTTGTGTCTGTTTTCACCAACACGTATGTTTCAACGCGTTGATATGGACTGACTAAGCTATGTGAGTAGCTCGCACAGCTGAGCTATGAAGTTGCTGCCTGAATTGTGGTTAAGCAGGGGCCTGGGGCCTGGTAAGAGTTGTGTAATATGAACAAATTAACATCGAGAGGTGTGGTTTTGAGTTTTGACTACAAAACTCCAATCTGGACTTTTATTTAGTTAATTTTATATTATCGGCAAGTACATGTTTTGTAGATTTAAATATACGTTCAAGATTTGAAGCACACACAATATAAAGCACATTTGTTGTTCATGAGGTTATACAGCAATTCAAAAAACATGTTTTTCATCTGACTGTGATATTTCAAGCTAATGCAACTCTTCCCTCACAAAGCTCCCTGGAAGAAAGCTTTGAAATGTGCCTAATGCAAAGAAGAGAAGAACCAAACTGAGAACATTGATGTGCACTCACTAGAAATATTTTCTTAAATTGCACCGCTATCAAAAATACTGCATTCTTAAAACTGCATGATTTTATTGACTCCACTCTTCATTCTAGGCTTTAAACAGCAACATGGAGAAAATCATCCTAAAGCTCGCTCTGATATTGCTGGCGCTGCATATACAAAGTGGAGAGTTTTCTGACAGCCCTGTTCTTGTGATCGTCGAAGCTCCTAAGCCAGAAGTCGTGGACTTCAACAACACCATCTACGCTACTTGTCAAGTGACTCCCGTCCCTAATTTACCACCCAGCCAGCCACAGATCTTTGGGCAGGTGCTCTTCAAGCAGGTCTTTCCCAATGGGACGCTAGAAGTGAAAATCAACCTCGGTGCTTTGCCTGCTGACGATCAGCAAGTGCGTGCCATCCACATCCATCAGTATGGAGACCTCAGTCAGGGATGCGTCACTGCTGGTCCTCATTACAATCCGCAGGCGGTTGACCATCCCGGTCATCCCGGAGACCTGGGCAACTTTGTTTCCAAGCAAGGAGTTATAAGGCAGTTCCTGAAGCTCCCGGAGGCCAAGCTGTTTGGGGGTCAGTCCATTCTGGGACGTGCGGTGGTGGTTCATGAGAAGGAGGATGATCTGGGAATGGGGTCAGACGAGGAAAGCAAACGCAGTGGGAATGCTGGGAAGAGAATCGCTGGCTGTGTGATTGGCTTTACTACTCCGAGTCTGTGGCAGAAGACTGAAGGGCTCCCTGGGGAAGAGGTGGAGGAGTAAAAGATGAGAGGAGCAGAAGAAACAATGCATTGTGTCTTAGATTGATATTTGATATTGTTTTGAAATACGTCAATGATTATTTACCTTTAAGGGATGGTTTAGCCAAAATTAACATTCTGTCATTTTCTCACCCTCAAGTTATTCCAAACCTGACTTTATTTCTTAAGAAGATATTTTGAAGAATGGTGGAAACCAAAGAGTTGCTGGTAGCCATTGACTTTCATAGTATGGGAAAAATTACTATATAAGTCAGTGGCTATAGTCAACTGATTACCAGCATTCTTCAAAATAACAGGAGAAAGAAACTCATACAGGTTTGGAACAAGTGGAGGGTCAGTAAATGATGAAAGCATTATATATGATGTAAATGATGAAAGCATTATATATGATGAAAGGCTGAACTATCCTGTTAAAGCTTCCAGTGATGCAACAGAAGAACCATTCTGGTTCCCCAAAAGAACATTTCATAAAATAATCATATTTTATTTGTGTGAAGAGCATTATAAAGAACTGTTGTGAAATGGAAAGGCTCCACTATATACATGTTCTTCATGGAACTATTGGACACCAGTAAAGCTGTAAGTGCTGTATATTCTTTGTCTGTGTCCTGCATTAATTATATATATATAATTTTTTTTTTACTTAATGTCCTGGATTTATTGCTATTACAAACAATATTATTGGACATTTTGATACTCTTCAGCCATTTAAAAAAAAAAAAAAATGTATTCAAATGTTTTACTTAATTGGAATGGCACAACATTAGCTAAAACTCATGCACTAACACACACTCACTGAGCAACCCGGTGTCAGCGTGTCTATTACACGCTTTGGCGTGATACCGGGTTGCACTGAGTCACACTTCCTTGCAGTCAAAATGGAAACACATGGGAAATGAACTTCATCTAGTAGAAACATTTCTTCAGGGTTTAGACCTTAACTGCAACAGTTTAGTGTTTTCAGTGATATGAAACATTTACGGGTTCAATTTTAACAAGTCGGGGGTTTGCCATAATTTCAGCCACTGTGCATTTATGTAAATACACACAATATCAAAGTGAACAAACAAAAGAAACCGATCAGTATTGGGCGGTATAGCTTAGCCAAAACAAGGTCTTAAGATGCAGTCTACGCCTGTGACAAAAGCTGTCTCTGTTCCCATTCTGCAAAAGTATTTTGAGCATATAATGTGAAACTGGGCCAAATATCACATTGCATAACCGGTACCACCTGATCGACATCAGTGCAATAACATGATTCGTGCAAATCCACTACAACGCTCTTTTGTTTAAGCATGGCATACTTGTCGAATGTCATAGTAATTTAAAAAAAGCGCTTCTGATTTTTATTACTGTATATTTAACGTCCATTGTTTCCAAACTTGTTATACTGGTGTATGTATTCAAAGCGGCAGATACCAGCCAGCAGAAGTGACATGACTTCCACACACTTGTAAATAATATCTGAAATCCAGAATGAGTCAAGAAGTTTTCCTGGCCACCGAGAGACTGGGTTTCATGATTTGTGCTGAACATCCACCGACAGACAAGCTGCATCAATTCCCAAGGCATAAACAAATCAAACAGAATATAAATAAGGGCATAAAATGCAGTGTGTTAAGGTCTATTTGGGACCGTGCTCTTGAAGGAGAAGCGCTGAAATAATTGGATGTGATGAATTACTATCAGAAGGGAGATGTGATGTCTGCTGCGAGAGGACGCCATGGGCTAAGAGAACAGATTTGAATTTAGGATTAGTGCTGTGCTTGAGCTAATAATGTTTATGCATAAATCTGAATCGGGATTGCTCTAGTGTTTGCCTGACGTTGTCAAGTAAAAAATTATTATAATATTTGACTGTGAGTTGATGTATTCAAAGCTGTGAGCTGTATACACTTTCTGATTCATGTACGCTGCACATGCCTGATGAAAGACTGAGTCTTTAAATATTGGTAGATATCAGCTTATAAGCAAAACTATATGTGTTACTTTCATTGCTCACAGCTTGGGGCAAAACACAGAACTTGTTACTGTAGTACATTTCTTAAAGGAATAGTTCACTTAAAAATGTTCATGCTGAAGATGTTTTCACCCTCAGGCCAAGATGAAGATGAGGTTTCTTCATCAGATTTGGAGAAATGTAGCATTGTATCAGTGTCTCAGCACTGGATGCTCTGCAGTGAATGGGTGCCGTCAGAATGAGAGTCCAAACAGCTGTATAATAATCCACACCACTCCAGTCTGTCTGTCTTGTGAAGTGAAAATCTGCACGTTTGTAAGAAATAAATCCATCAAACCATTTCTTCCGTTCATTATGAGTCCATTATCCACATCTCATATGAATCAGGAGAAAATATGATCAGATTAACAGAGAAATTCGTTTTTGAGAATTCATAAAAAAAGCATAACCTAAGATTTATTAATAAGTTTTCCAGACGTTTTCTTACACATTTCACCTGCTGCTCGGGTGACTTTCTGATCTCTCGTGAAACATTGGTATTAGCACAGTAAAGTTATGCCAGATATGAATAAATGCATGACTTAATTCATGCATTTCAGCTTAACATGCTAATATGTTTAATATTCTGAAATAAATATGCAAAAAATTATTGAAGTAATATATTTTATATTTGACCAAGAAGATAATTGTTGTACTTTATCATTTCTGTCTTTCTATTAATAAAACAAAAGTGGATAAAAATGACACTTCCATCACCATACGTCCATCGCAATGCATTATTTTAATAATTCATGAGTAGGAACTTAACAGTACGCGCAGGCTTCTCAAAATGCATGCGCTTCTGTAAAATGAATCCCTCAAGAGTTCACACAACCATGCTCTCACCTGTTTCTGAATATCTTTATGTTTCAGGATGAATAATTCAAATGTCTAATAGGACAGAGAGCAAGAGAAAGCAGCTGTTGAATGTGTGTAACTGACGAGCTGTCGATGCAGCGCACAGAGGAGTCAACCAGAGTCACGTCAAACTTCTGCTTTTACTCCTAGTTAAGACGTTTTACAGCGGAGGAGTGAAAGACAGCGGCAGCAGGGGACTTGTCTGTGACAGGAGATGTGGAGATGCTTGTGTAGAGATCCTACAGCGCAGGCTGAACTCGTGCTGCACCGTAACTACAGCTCTTTCTCTTGCTTTTATGGTACAAAATCTGTTACTGGCGTATGACCCTTTACAAAAAGTACAACTTTGTAATCAAATCAAATCAAATCACTTTTATTGTCACATCACCACAGCACAAGTGCCTTGGTGAGTGAAATTCTTACGAGCGTGCTCCAGACAGTGCAAAGCAAAACAAAACAAAAAAACAACAAAAAAACATATGGACAGTACATATTTGGACAGTACTACAGCAAAATACACACTACAGAGGACATATTGCAAAATACACAGTGTACTACTAAAGACATACTGAGTTATCAACTACACATTATGGTACACATCTACATTATGTACACTATCTATACACCATTATGTACACATTACATAGTAATAATGTGAAGGTGTACACTATCTAAACATTATGCATAGTAATAATGTGGAGATTATAAATTTACAGGACAGGTAGATGTGCAGATTGGTTGCAACAGATTATGTGCAAAATGTCGTGGGTGTGATTATGTATGGTGTCCAATGTCGTGGGTGTGCTTTTGTTTGTACCGCCTTAAAGGATTCATGTTAGTACCTTAAAGAAACATATGTGACCCTGGAGCACAAAAGCAGTCTTAAGTCGCAGCAATAGCCAATAATACATTGTATGGGTCAGAATTATCCATTTTTCTTTTATGCCAAAAATCATTAGGATATTAAGTAACGATCATGTTCTATGATGATATTTTGTACATGTCATACCATAAATATATAAAAATTGTATGTATGATCAGTGATATGCATTGCTGAGAACTTCATTTGAACAACTTTAAAGGTGATTTTCTCAATATTTAGATTTTTTGCACCCCAAAGTTTGGATAATCAAGATATTTTGTCAAATGTGAGATGAGCCTTTGTGTTTTTTTGGTCAGCAGTGGCTTTTTCCTTGGAAGTCTCCCATGGATGCTGTTTTTGCCCAGTCTCTTTCTTATTGTTGAATCATGAACTCTGATCTTAATTGAGGCAAGTGCAGCCTGCAGTTCTTTAGATGTTGTTCTGGGCTCCTGGATGAGTCGTCGTTGCGCTCTTGGAGTAATTTTGGTAGGCCGGCCGCTCCTGGGAAGGTTCACCACTGTCCCAAGTTTTCTCCATTTGTGGATAATGGCTCTGACCATGGCTCGCTGGAGTCCCAAAGCCTTAGTAATGGCTTTATAACCCTTTCCAGACTGATACAGGTCAACTCGTTTGTTTCTCATCTGTCTTGAGTTTCTTCAGATCGTGGCATGATGTGTTGCTCTTTAAGCATGCTTACGTTATGTTTGCTGTCAGAACATGTGACATTGAGCATTATATCGATATAAACCGGGTAGCCAGCGGACACAAACTAGTCTCACATATCTCATACAATATGAAGACTGAACTGCGACAGCTTGATTTTGCACATGTGTTAATGTTACTACTATCACTGCTGCTATTTCTTATCAAGTACCTTCGTCTTGATTTACATTATTAATGTTAAGCTGCTATTATTCTGTAGTTGCACTCAATTTGTTACAGGCCACTGTGCTACTGTTTTGTACATAAGTTAATAATGCGCACTTGCACACAGAGATATACGTCATACTACTGCCACATGTGGACACATTAGGCTAATGTTAATATTGCACGTCACTATATTGTTGTTTTGCACAAATCAGTATTGCCACTCACATATACAGATGTACATCTGTATCTATATTTCTATATTCATAGTCTATTTCTACTCACGCAACATAGCTGTACTTTTATTATTTTTATTTATGTGTATGTCTGTTCTTATTTTTACATCATTTGGGCTTGTCTTGGCATTCAATGTGGACAGAAAATAAATAATTTAATTGTCCAGGGAAACTTGCACATGACAATAAACGCTTTGAATCTCTTGAATACTATACGATTTTCTATGAAACAAAAAGGTGAAAGTTTATAAACGCTTTAATATTTTTGTCAATTTGTATTTGTATACAGCCCCGCTAGCATATCATTTTTTAAATCATGTATGTTTATTGTTTATATCATGTAGGCTATGATGTTTGTCATATACATGATGTAATTTGCTCTTGTTAATATTTTTTGTTTAACTATGACATTAAAAAAACAACAATGTCTTAACATGGTGTCTAAGTTTATGCAACTGGCCCACGGAGGAGCAGAGCCGATGCAGGAGCCAAATAATCTACTTCATTAAGAGCCATATTGTTTTAAATGTGTGAATCGTTTGTCCCTTCATCGCGTCGCACCTCGTCTAGTGTAGACTCTGATTATAATGATTTCTATTTGCTTTGGACGCATCTGGAGAGAAGGGTTATTCACTATATTGTTTGTTCAACATGACGAAGTGTCTTTGAACGACTGCTCTTGTGAAAAAGAAGTGATTGTATTGATTGTGCACTAGTGTACTTCAAATCTTAGTTTTTAACTGTACTTGGAGATGATATAATATTAATGAAGTGTGTATATAAAGAAAGACACTGTTTCCGAACACTTAAGTACTCATCCTGCATGTACAGATGTGTTGACTAACATAAAGAGCCATGTAAAGTACTATCTTTTGGAGACAGAATTTTTTTAACCACACAAACAGCACTTCAGCGCCTTTTGAACGAATTGTCCATGGACAGATTTGTGTGTTTCAGAATACAAGACAATGTTTTTAAGTCATTTTGCTTCTCAAGTAAATATGTCTTGATTTAATAATAATGATATATTTGAACTGGACAACAAAACCACTGAGCTACTAAATATCATTTTTGAGTGACAGGCAAAGCATTGAAAATCAAGGGGTTTATTGGCTTCAGTACTGTACTATATTTAATCTGAACTGGCGTATGGGTTTATTATTCAGCTGATTTGTATCTGATCAATAAATCAGCACATCTGATGTTTTTCTGAGCAAAGCAACCTCTTCAGACGGTTATTAGGAGACACTTCGACTCTCGGTCCCATCTGAGTGAATGATTTATTTTTATTACCCAACGGACAGACATTTTTTTCATCATAGTTTTTCAGAGAACAAGACTTAATATCTTAAGGTCATTTTGCACGTCAATTAAATGCACCTTGATTTAAAAATAATTTGATAATTGTGCTGGAAAACAAGACAAAACTAGTGAGCACGAAAATCACTTTTTGCAGCGAATAAGACAAAAAACATTGAAAATCAAGGATTTTTAGTTGCCTCAATATTACATACTGTATGTAATATAGATTTTTTATATATTTTTTCAAAAAAAATTCAGCTGCTGTGTATCTAAACAATAAATTGCAACATTTAGGCATTTCGTTTCCCTGTCCTATAACAGAACAGAGTCCCTTTGCTCCTTCTTAACGGAGGAACCTTCAGGAATGTCTTCAAAGCAAGCTCCATTCAGTCCCACAGAGGCGTGAAAGTCTGTCTTTTCCCGGGCGGTTTGGTCAAGAGTAACTGAAGCTATCTGTGCAGGATCCTCCGCCAAATCCTGGCCCTCTTCCACAGCCGGGCTTCCCTCAGTTTCCCGAGCGGAACGTGTTTTTCTCCACAGGACCCTCCTTCACCTCGGCCCTGACCTGCCCATTAGTCTGCCTCCCAATGTCTGTCCCGCACAAGACGCTCTCCTCCCCGATGTCAGGGGTGACAGGTGCGTCCGCCTCCTCTCCGCCTCCATCTGGACCGGGCCACATGTCACGGCCAGCTGTGTCCTGCTCCCACGGCGACGGCCCTCCTCTTCCGGTCCTGTCATCTGAGCCAATCAGGGGACAGAGAAGATGAATGGTCATTGTGTCAGTGCCATGCTAATGACACACAGCCCTGCCTGAGCGGCTAATGTGTGATTTACCTAATCCTACAAATTCAGACTAAGCCAAAGGCAGAAGACTGAAGATCACAGCGGTTCAATCAGAGATCTTTGCCTGTTAATGCAGAGGGTCTCAACTTTTTTCATATTCTGAGACGATATTCAAAGATATTTCTGCTGTAACAGCTTGTTTTTAAAGAAATTTAAATAATAATTAAATGTTGTAATTCTATACGTTTGAAGGTACTTTATGAGTTCATACCTTTCCTTATAGTTTTTACACCAAATGAGAAATTTCACAGCTTGTCGTACTAAGAAAAAACATGTATGGAAGATTGTTTACAACACAGGATGAAAAAAGAGAGAAAGAAAAGGTCATTTTTATCATGCATTCCTGACTTTTTTCTCCCAAATTCTGATTATTTATTTTTTTTATTTAGGATGAACAAAACAAAAACAAACAACAACAAAAAAACTACCACTCAAAAGTACTTCTAAAAAAGGCCAAAAAATAATACAAAAAAGCAATATTGTGAAATATTAAAATAACTACGATCTGTTTTAATATATTTAACAGTGTAATTTATTTCTGTGATAAAAGCTGAATTTTCAGCATCATTACTCCAGTTTTCGATGATAAAATCAATCAATGATTGATTCAATCAATCACAGAGACCAGACTTCAACATTTACAGCGCGAGAAGACTTAGCAATGTATGGGGGTGAATTATTGCAGAATTACAAATAAATAGATTATGATCCACAGTTTCACAAACATGAATTAAATTCACAAAAAAGAGATACATATAAAAAATATATTTTTAGGTCACAAACACAACTTTTCCAGGCATTCATTTGTGGATCGGTCGCTGTGCATTTGTGGATTTTGAAACATTTCTAGCATCAAAAGACGATGACAATCCACATTAAAAATGCATGGACTCCACCCACCGTCTACTCCAGCCAATCAGATAACAGCTTCACTTCGCTGACCAATCGTAGCATGTTCTCGCTGTAACAATCATGCTTTGCTTTACAATCATTGCGGTCTCGTCCTGAAACAACTTCATTCATCTGCACTGGCTCATATAGGAAATATAAGGGCCATACAAATTAGTAGAGTAACATGTTTAAAATTGGATTTCTTTAGATCGTTAGATTGTGTATTATATTATATGATGTGCCTCTGAAAATGCCTGAGAAACAGCACTTTAATCACGGCTATGGGAACATCGCTATACTGGATACAAGTCATGTCATGTTATTCAAGATGGAAAGAGAAGCATCAATACGTAACTGACTAATAAATAACTGGATTCAACCTCATGATAAACATACGAGTTTGTGTAATAGGCTAAATTGCCATCACACAACAGCATTTCAATGATGCATATGAGTAGCCACGTGGCTCTAACGATGTATAAAGCATTATAAATGTTTTCAAACATTAATTAAAAGTATTACTAAGTTGTTTGGGGGGGGAAATATATATACATAATATACAATATACTTGAAAATTGCTCTTTTGTTGATTTTGATTGCTTCTAATGTCCTTTGGATAAATGCGTCTGCTAAATGACTAAATGTAAATTTAACATATGACAAGATATTTATTGGTTAAAACACTTACTAGACTTATCAGACTTACTAGTTTTGATTGTAAAAGTTACTTGACAGCATCCAAAGTAAATGCATGGTTTTTATTTACATCCAATCCCAGTACACGCTGCAGTGATGCTGAGGCTGCTGCCCAGATGGTCATTGGGGCCGTATTTGATATTATACGTGTTATTATGCCCTATATTTGTCACAGTGATTGTGCTTTAAAGGCTGGACAAGCTATTGTGCCATGTCTACTCTGCTCACTGTGCTGTAACTGCAACTAGACGCATTAAGAGCCAATGTGTGAATCGTTTGTCCTTCATCGCGATTATAATGATTTCTATTTGCTTTGGACGCATCGAGAGGGTATTCCTGATGATGCTCGGGATCTGTGAATGATCAGAGGTTGTGTATAATCCCGAGTTTATCCTCATTCACAGATCCTGATTGAAGAAGCCTTACAAGCCAACTATCTTTTGGAGACAGAATTTTTTTAACCACACAAACAGCACTTCAGCGCCTTTTGAACGAAGTGTCCATAGAATGCAGTTCTTACAGAGGTGCAAAATGAATCTGCTCCCATCCTGACTGTAAACGAACTGATTGGTTAGATCGAGAACATGCTATTGGTCAGCGAAGTGAGCAGGGGTGTAGATTACGCGGGGGACGTGTCCCCCCCACTTTTTATAATAAGTAAATTCGCCCCCCGTGAATTCTTCCATTTGACAGTTGTGTTCTCGATATATTGATGTTTTAATGGTGCAATGTGTATAAATGCAGAATTATTTAAAATTCAAAGAGACAAGATAGTCTATACATGACGTTTATGTTTCCATGTCAATTAGTCACTCAGTTCGGCACGTCACGACACGTCCTAGCTCGCACCCGCGGTCCCGCGCTGTATCCAACATTCATAGAGGTCGCGATGAGTTCAAAGCGCATAAACTCTCCACTCCTTCTTTACGAAAAAGTCAAGCGGCGTAAGTTGGCATGTGGTATCCGAATAGTGTTGCACAATGTTGAGTGACTCTGTCTATTGCTCTTGTTGAATAATTAGCAAGTTTTGGTGTTAATTATATGGAGAAAAAAAGCTGCATGGAATAACATCTTTCTTTCTTTCTGTTTTATAATCATATATAATAATATAATCATAAAGCATATTAAGCAAAAATGTATGATTAAACATAAAACCTGTCAATTAGACAAGGGTTAACTGAAAAAAAAACAGGTATAACACAGTCCGTCCCGCCCACTTTTGAAATGATGGCTACGCCCCTGGAAGTGAGGCTGTTATCTGATTGGCTTGAGTAGACGGTGGGTGGAGTCCACGCATTTGTGGATTTCTTGATGCTAGAAATGTTTCAAAATCCACAAATGCACAGCGACCGATCCACAAATGAATGCCAGGAAAAGTTGTTTGTGACATAAAAAGATATTTGTGAATGTTTTTATTTGCAAATATTTTTTTTGTGTGTGAATTTAATTAATGTTTGTGAAACTCTAAGATTTAATTGTGGATCTCGTTCTATTTATTTGTCAATATGTTTAATTTTTGATAATCTATTTACATTTATTTGTAGATCATAATCTATTTATTTGGAATTATGCAACAATTTTACCCCCATAGCAATGCAACCTACCAACAGACAATGAAGGTGACAGACGGACGCTTTTTGATATGACAAGATGCACAATATCAAATAAATAGGTTTAAAATAATCTAAGAAAACTATTATTTCAATAAAATGTATATGTACAATTATATATGTGTGTGTGTATATTGTGTGTGTGTGTGTGTGAGCATAAAATTGCATGGGTTCTAAGCCTTATAAAAATTAATATATTTTACATTTATATTGTACATGTATATATTTGTTTTTTACATAAATTAATATTTGTAATGATATATGATGCATGCAATTATGCAAAATAATAATACATGTATTTTGTAAATGTAAAATATATATAGTATATATCTAAAAATGTAAACATTTATTTAATGTCATTTTAATTCTATTACAGAGTATCTGGCTTAAGACTTCTCTTATGTAAATGATGTGATATAAAGATGCAATGTTGCATAAAGCAGCACAAATATATGCAGTTGTGAAGCACTAGTGCCTGGTTTCAGACGGCACTGATGCTGCCTTGTTTCTGTGTAAATGAATCACAGCAAAAAGCAGCCTTAAACTTGATTAATATCATGATAGAACATAGATTTGAAATTGTATATAAAATATTTATTTCAGTTGACATATCTAATGCAACAGTTCTATATTCATAACGTGTGTAAGCGCATTATTTGCAGCATCTAACAGTCAAAGGTGTGTGAAAACATCTTCCTCAGATGCCGTTTCTGTTCTGCGTTTGCAGAATAAAGACGACACAAGATGTGACGAGAGAAAAGTATAGCTCAGGAGGGTTTCAGTGGTCAGTGATGAATCCAAAATCTCACTCAAACACAACAATACACACACACACACACAGCTCTCCCACACCAAAGCTGACATTTTTATAGCGGCAAAATGGATCAGACGGACCACATGCGCTCGCACACTCATCTGTCTTCATTAGTACTGCTGCATGCATCACAGGTTAATGCCTTATGTCTCCCGCAGGGGACTGAGCACTATATGCAGGAGCCATCGTAACACCGGCCACCACTGTCTGATGCGTTTACACAATGCTTTCTAGGCCACTATGAGATATAACACACAGGAGAGTCACGCAGTGAACAAACTATACATGCACTGCGTTTGAGAGATGATGTTCAACATGGATTACAAGCCTTGTAGTGGACACAAAAAAGCCCTACATATCCTACTGTGTCATATTTGATATGCAAATTTCAAAGGCCTCTAAAAGATCAACATGATCAAACTTTGCTGAAACTTGTTGCACACAATCTACTGTCGTCTGATTGAGTTTATTCTTGTTCTGAAGTAATAGACCTTTTAATGTAATTGTACAAACTTCAGCTCACATGTGTTTTGGTTGTGAAACTTATATTGTTAGTAATATTTCAAGATGAACACTTACTGGACTGAAGCAACTTGATTTACTTAATTATCAAGATATAATGTTTTAGAAAACTCATGTACAAACGTGAGTATCAAATATTTTCATCAGGCTTTTGAGGAACGTTTTTTTTAATCACTGTATTGCATTGCATTATATTAAAACTTCAGAGCTTTGATCATAAAACTAAGCATTAAATATCTTATCAAGACATATATTGGGAGATATAGAGTGGCGACTGATATTCATATGCATTTTATACAAGTAGTCTGTTATAAAGATATCACTGATCACATTACAAGCCATCAGCTCCATATTCTCACTATATCATACTATATGAGCTATAAAAGCATGATCAATTAAATATAATATACAATAACTTAATACATTTTGCATTTAACTTAAAATCAATTAAATTTAAATAAAAAATATTTAATTGAAATAATATTTTAATAAAATGTATAGACATGTAAAATTGTGTAAAATAATTTTAATTACATATAAACAATGTTTAAAGAAAAACATTCAGCGCAAAGTGGATTGTAAGCCTCAAATTTACATTTAATTTACAATTATTTAAATTTAAGTTATGATAGGTCTTCAATTTCTATACACACACACACACTTTGTCGAAAAATTCACTAATCTGATCTATTTAAAAAATATTTTTTTCTGACTATTATTTAATATGTCAGACTTTACAGGGTTAAAATCTAAATTGTATCAGTAATAAATAAAAAAGGGACATAACTTATTTCAACTGATTTTGACCAGTCACTGGGGTCCAAAACAACATTTTACTGGACATTTGTTTTACTTTTTACTATATATATTTTTTGTGCTCCACACAAAGTCATACAGCTTTGGAATGACACGAGGATGAGCGATGACAAAATGCTCATTTTTGGGTGAACTATCCCTTTAACCGTGGCTCAAGTGTCCAAACGTTTTGGGGACACTCCATGTAAATCTCTACAGAAGTGCTCCTAGACTGACAGCTGACAGCAGCCGTGGGCTCCATATGGTCCTCTGGACTTCTTGAAGACCTCGAGAGGCTTTATTTATAAGAGGCACTGAAATGACGATGCACGCTCAACTTTCTTTGTTTGGAAAGGTCATTGGTGTGTTACGGAGAGCGGCGTCTGAGCTAATTAAAAAGTTCAGTATGCCGAACAGCATGGAGCGTCACTGCGGCTGCTTCACAGACCGCTGTGTAAAGCAGGATGGATGGATGCGAGGCGAACCCCAGCAGCTGCCCATCCATCCATCCATTCACTGCTTGTCCCGCCGCTCACTGGGGAACAAAACCATCTAGTTTTATGGACAAACCGAGCTTTGCGTCACGTCGTACGGCTCGGAGGCCACAGAAGCCGCTGCTAAATTCCTCTCATGGTGACTTCTGGCAAACTTCAAACAAGAAAGGATCTCTCTCACTCGTTGTTTTGTCATTGCGATGGCAGGTAAAGAGAGTCGTGAGGGGAAAACTAGTTTAAGTCAGACAGGCTGTTCTGACGGGAAACAAGGAAACAAGTACAGCCTGTCATCTAAACAGACAACAAGAAGGACGAGGATGTCCAAAACACTTCTGTTTTCTCTCTGGAAATAAAGGTGCACTCATTTTCCCTTGTGAAAAATAAGTACACTTTAGCATGCTTTTAAAATGAGTACTTTTTATGGGGATAATATAGTAAAACAATTATATACAGAATGTAATGTTTTTGGACATTAATTGTAATTAAATGAAAATGTGTTATATCTTAAGTTTATAATAAATGCAATTACCTGAACTTTAGAGTGCATTTTGAGACACTTAAGTAGAACTTAATTGCATTTGTATATGCCATTTCATAATTACTTATATTGCTTGTGAAATATCAAACATTTATGGTAAACTAAAATACACTTTAGTGCAATTTCTAATGAAACTTATGTTATGTATTTAAATGTATTTGTTAAATAACATTTGTTATGATGAAGTTATGTTTAAAATATATTAACTTTAAAATAACAATACAGTTAAAATTATATTTAAGTACTTTACATTTGCTTAAGTATGTTAGCCAACACTTAAAAATAAGAGTAATTCTATAAAGCACAACAAAAGATTATTAAACCTCTTTTATAAAACTTTGAATTAGATATAATTAAAGATATTATTTTTAAAAGTGTACTTAAGTGTGTTAAGAAAACATACCCCCGGTTTCACAGACAAGGCTTAAACATAGTCCCAGACTAAAATGTAAGTCTGAGGTGTTTCAACTGAAAGAAACTTGCACTGATTGATCTTAAAATATATCAGTGCCCTTTTTTGTCTCAAGATGCACACCAGTAATGTTTTTTCTAAGGCATGTTTATAAAATATTACTTAAATCTCCTAATTGAACTATGGACTAATCCTGGCTTAGTCTAAGCCCTGTCTGTGAAACCAGGCCATAATCAAGAAAGTGTCTCTCTTTAAGTCACTTATAGCCTTTTATTTCATTAATATTGCGTTATCTGCAAGTACAGGTTTATTTTAAATAAACTTTCAAGAAGTACAGAATAAGTGCACAATTAAGCACATTTTTTGTCATGTTTGCCATTATACCTTATACTGACACCTACTGGCATGGAGGAAGCATCACACAAAATCATTAATTATCAATGCAGTATTAAACAATTATTTATTTATTTTGTGACTAGATGTCCAAGTGGATTTCAACAAAGCAAGTATAATTTGGATGGTCATGTGATCTCAACATGTCTGCCCCCATGAGGCAACTCACTCCATATAAAAAAAATATATATATATATATAAATATTTTTTTTTTATACGAGTGCACATCACTTTAAATGTATTTACCCAAAGTACTATTCATTCAAACTTCTTAATGAGGAAAAATTATCGAGTGCACCTTTAACTGATTTCTCCTGTTGATTTCTGCAAGGCCATTCGTTCACGTTCATACACTGAGCTGTGATCCTCTCTCTCATCCACAAAGTTCCCTAATAATACCACTTTCCCCAAATGTGTTTGTAATGTGGGCAATCAGTTCCAGTAATGGATGCTTGTCAGTTTTATGGTGGCAGAACGACAGTCTCGTGACATGTGAGCGTCTGATCTGTGCTTCGGTCGAAGTGCTTTACTACCCTCGTGTGGACGGAGACTGTAAACACTTCTCTGGAACTTGTGTGATTATTTTAGAAAAGTAGACCTATGTGGGTACTTGTTAAATGGCCCATATTAGCAATAAAGTACGGACTTTGAAACTAAACTCAAATCTGTACATTAGTGGTGCTTTGCCGAGTCAAGCATCATTATTACTAATGCTCATACGTAGGTTAGTGATTTGAAACAACCCCTAACTGGAAGATTAATGTGTACAATGACAAATTAGCCACAGCTAAAGGCCATCCCTTGTGAAACAATAAGTACTATTTACTATTAGATATACTGAAGTATTGCATGTTAATAAAGTGATTTTTTATAACTTAAGTACATCTTTATATGTAATTTCATAATTATTTATTTTGTCTTTGAAATATGGTTAAAGTACTGCAGAATGTACTGATAAGCATTTATGATTACTACAATATATTTTAATGTAATTTCTATTGCATCTTGTATCTCATATGTTTACATATATGTGACCCTGGACCACAAAATCAGTCATATTTATACATCATCTGAAAACTGAATAAATATGCTTTCCACTGATGTATGGTTTGTAATTTTTGGCCGAGATGCAACTATTAGAAAAACTGGAATCTGAGGAAGCAAAAAAATCGAAATATTGAGAAAATCACCTTTAAAGTTGTTCAAATGAAGTTCTTAGCAATGCATATTACTGATCAAAAATTAAGTTTTTATATATTTACTGTAGGAAATGTATTAAATATCTTCATGGAACATGATCTTTACTTAATATCCTAATGAGTTTTGGCATAAAAGAAAAATCTATAATTTTGACCCATACAATTGGCTATTATTACAAATATACCTCTGTGACTTATGACTGGTTTTGTGCTCCAGGGTCACATATATGAAATTGCACATCTGTAATCATGACATTGCAATTTAACACTTTTAAAATGTATTAACTTTACATGTCATATTGAATAAAACCTCTAAGCTACAGTCAAGAATGACACCTCAGACCAAACGGTTTGTTTACTAGGTGCTAGAATATCAATACTTCAATTCAATGCAACAATATTATCCTGCAAACAAAAAGATTGATAGGTATACGAGTAAATTATAACTAGCACTAGCCAAAAAGAACAACATCAACAAATGGAAAACAGAAAGCACAAAACAATGTGAACAACATGCAAGAAACACTCACCCGGGAGACTCCAGAGTCCAGAAATCTCCAGAGTCTTTAACTTTCTCTCCAAATCAGCAACTCGGCTTCCCAGAATCCTTTAAGACACGATACATTCACTCAGATAGACGATAGACACTACATTCACAAAACAGATTTGCATTTTTCTTGCATAACTGTGTTTAAAATATGCAGGTATTAAGATATTTGGAGGTACGCTGTAAAAAAAAATATATTTTTTTTAAGTTGTAAATAAAATAAAATAAAATAAAGATTACCGGAGTACATTTGACAAGAAAATAAAATTGTAAATGTTCTACTTCAAAATTTTAAATATTACTTGCAGTTTCTTGACAATTAACTGTGAAATCTGCTTGCAATTTCTGTGTGAAAATGGTTTCCACACCAAATCTTTTGCAATAAATGATAAACAGTCAAAACATGAAAACAGTTCCACACAAACCTGTTGGTCTGTCTTTGGTGTTGAATGATTATGTTCTTCTCATGAATGGTCTCCAGTAAGGCTGTGGCTAGAGACTTCAGGTCTGCGGCTGGTAAACTGCACCTATTGTCCTTGGACAACAAACCCTGCACTGCACACAGCAGGAATAAAGCTGTGAAGAAGTCTACACGAGTGAATGCACTCATATGACATGCTGAACAGCAACACTTCTTTACTTGTTAGTTCAGTTACACTGCAGGCAAAAACACTGTTCTCTTTCATAGGTTCACTCGACGCTGCGTAAAGCTTACACGCTGTGGGAACGCCCCTGGGCGTGCCGATTGTCTGAAACTCGTATAGAATCAGGCCAATTCATTGGCTAATGGCGCGGATGCCGCCCTCGACGTTCTCACGTCGCATCTTATACTGGCGAACGCGCCATCTGCTCCTCAGATTTCTCTGCCTTCATAAAACCGCCATATTAGCCCTTCTTGTTGCGATTCTTCAGACACGATTACGATCGATTTTTCTTGTATTTCTCTCCATATGCACTTCGGCGACTGCAGTAGCAGAACTCTGTTATCCTCGCGGTGAAGTGCCATGGAATATCGTCTCTGCCAGCCGCCGTGCGCTCGCTTTATCGCAAGCGACGGCCCGCACAGTAAGTGTGTTAAGTTTATGGGTTTTTCACATGCACGCGAGGCAGTTTATGGGGCGTCAAAATGTAAGTTTTGTGAAAACCTCAGTCTCAAAACCCTCCGCTCTAGGCTTGAGGTTTTTGAAAGGGAGTCATCCGTGTTTCCCCGTCGCGCCCCGGAGGCCTCCGCGCTCTCCGTGAATCCGCGACCTGGGGTTCGGATGTGGAGCTCGAGGCGATGGAGAGCAAGCAGACGGGCCTCGCACTTTCTCTTTCTCTCTCCCTCTCTCACCTGAGCATGTGCACGCGAGTTCGCCGGTTGAATTCGTGCACGATTACTTATATCCTAGCCACAGGCCACAAACCTTGATTTCTAGTCTTCCTGCCGAGGTTCAGGAGACTAATCGCTAGTGCCAGAGCCCCCGCCACTAGGAAGCTTTACTCTTCCAAATGGAGAGTCTTTGAGTCCTGGTGTTTGGCCCATGCAGTAGGCCCAGTTAACTGCCCTGTTGGTCCAGTACTGGAGTTCTTGCAGGAGAAACTGGCGGCAGGGGCAGCCGCTACCACCTTAAGAGTTTACGTCGCCGCCATTGCCGCTCGGAGAGAGCTGGATGAAATTCCCCTGGAGAGGCATCGGATGGTCTCTGCGTTTATGCGCGGCGTCCGATGGCTAAGACCAGTACATCCTATTGGAGTTCCTTCTTGGGATTTATCAGTAGTTCTTTAGGGTCTAATGGCAGCCCCGTTTTGAGCCCTTAGAGTCAGCTCCAGAATGGATTCTGACTCTCAAGGTTACTCTTTTGTTGGCACTAATGTCATTGAAGAGAGTTGGGGATTTGCAGGCTCTCTCTGTCAGCGAGATGTGTATGGACTTCGCCCTGGGTCTGGTCAAGGTGACCCTGCAGCCTAGGCCTGGCTAAGTCCCCAAGGTTTTATCAGCATCGTTTCGCTCTCAAGTGGTCACACTCTTTTCATCCTCCTCCCTTTGCTTCAGGTGAGGATGAGAGGCTTCACATGCTCTGTCCTATCCGAGCTTTGAAGATATATGTGGACCGCTCCAAACTTTGGAGAAAGACTCCCTAGTTGCTGATGTGCTTTGGTGCTGGCCGCCGTGGACTTGCCACATCGAAACACAGAATTTCTCACTGGGTGAGGGACGCTATTTTGCTGGCTTATGAGGTAGGTGGCCTTCCTTCACCTCTCAGCGTTCTGGCGCACTCTACTAGGAGCGTGGCTTGCTCTCAAGCTCTTTTCAGAGGAGTCCTCCTAGAGGATATTTGTGTAGCGGCAGGATGGTCCTCTCTGCACACTTTTATCAGGTTTTATAACACGATCTTGACACGGCTCCAGGTTCTCAGGTTCTGTCTGTTTGAACCAGCCGTGTATGCTTTCTGGTTCGTAATCGGGCCAGGTAGGGCGGCATTCTTTGCTTGGCGTGTTTGGTATATCATTCCCAAAGCGTGTAAGCTTTACGCAGCATCGAGTGAATCTATGAAAAAGAACGTCTCAGGTTACTCGCGTAACCCTTGTTCTCTAAATAGGGAACGAGACGCTGCGTTTGCTGCCAAGCTCCTCACGCTGCCGACAGGGACCTTCTTCGGCAGAGAAATCTGAGGAGCAGATGGCGCGTTCGCCAGTATAAGATGTGACGTGAGAATGTCGAGGATGGCATCCGCGCCATCAACCAATGAATTGGCGTGGTTCTATACAGGTTTCAGACGATCGGCACACCCAGGGGCGTTCCCAAAGCGTGTAAGCTTTACACAGCGTCTCGTTCCCTATTCAGAGAACAAGGGTTACGCGAGTAACCCGAGACGTTTTTCATGCACCTGTCAAGTTGTGGGATTTAGGTTTTTCATAGTGTTTTTTCAGACTAGTGGAAAGAAAACATCCAAAAAACACTGTTAAGTATTTATTTTATAGCACTTTATCTATTTTTGTCAATTACAATACATATTATTAAAGGCTATTTTCTCAAAATTAGTTTTTTTTTCTCCTTCACCGAGCCATACATTTTCACTCCAGTAGCACTTACACCAAACTTAAAAATTTTATTCTTGTCTATATCATTAAGGTTTTTACAGGGGATTTGTTCATATATAATTTGCTTGATTATATACAACATTTTAATCCCCCAAAATTTTTTAAAATATAGTGTTTTCTGTCCGTTCTAAGCATTTTCTGAATTATGGAGTGAGAAAAAATGAGATACCCAAAATTCCCCAAGTAAAAATATTTACCTCCAATATGTCAAAATCTTTTTAAAACTGACATCATCCAGTGTTAAATTTTTGTACTAGAAATGTATGCAAATTAGTGCACATTTAATTAAATTACTCATATGCATATCTAAACCTAACATTTTAGAAAACTTGTAATACAAAACATTTTAGCAATTATCAATGTAATCAATCAGCTGGGTAAGTAAGTCGATAATTATTAGTTAATTTTTACCCTATTGCCCTGCAGCGTCCTGCCTTAAGCTTCCAATAAAAAAAGCAATCACATGACCTGAGCACCTTGTTTAGGAGACATGACTCCGGAAAGAGCGCTGCTTTTAGACTTGCCACCGATCTCAGGGTTTCTTCTGCGATCCAGAGCGGTCTGTAAGAAATCCAGTGAGATATTACAATACAATATTAAAGCAGTGTAACAGACATAATCCTGATTACGCTTATATTAAAAGATAAAAAAATCAGACCTTTACCTTATATTTTTGTATGTCACTCTTCAACAGACCGACCTCCTCTTGAACTTGTTTGAATCTCTCTTGCAAGTACCTGCAATACAACAAAACCTGTTGCATGGAAAACTCAAAATTGTGTATGATCAGCAAATCAAAAGTGTGTGATTAAATTAGCAATCAAATTAAAACTCTGGAATATAGGATTGTTTTCACACTAAAATCTAATGAAATATCTAAATAAAACCAGCTTCAAATGTTTTATGTGGTTTTCGTCAGGTGCTTTCTGGTCACTAGCTAGTCATGGCTGGTCAAAATGACCAATCAGCGGCTAAAAGGGTAGTTAGACCTGGTAGTCCTCCATGAACCAGCAATAAACCAGCATGGTTCAAGCACCAGTATGAGCACTTTAATATGGCCATTTCACCCATGGTTCTTCACTAGGGGTCCGGGTCCACCAGGGGGCCTCAGCAAACATTAAAGGGGGCCTAAATATGACACATAATTATTTAAAATGAGACAAAAATTAGCTAAAAAAAATATTGTATTTTAATTAGATATTTATTTTAAGTCATCCCTTCATTTAACAAAAACAACAACCAGAATTCAGTCTTGGAAAACCTGAATATAAAGAAGCCTAATTTTAAAAATGTGATTTCTAGATATCATTTTTTCATATATGGAGAAAATATATATTATATATAAAAAAGGTTTATATAAGTTTATAAAATTATACAGTAAATTATAAACATCTGGAAAAGTCAAATTCATAGCTTTAAAAAAAAATCATATTCCTAAAGATTGTAAGAATCCTTTCAGAGAGCTCCTAATTTAACTAGGAGGCTTAGCTTAAAAGTGATTCAGGACCAATCTGAGAGCAACTCTGAGCGAGGAAAAGACAAAACCGTGTATCTTAGTGAGGAGGCGGGGCTGACCCCGTTGCTAGCTATGCCACTGATTGGTTGGTTGTCCAAGGAGGAAATAAAAGAGCGCTTTTAAGAGAAAGGTTTATGATAAGCTTTCACTTTGAAATTACAGGCGTAATTTTTCATGTTTTACCATCCTTACATTCTCTATCTCACACACGCGCACACGCACACACACACACACACACACACATATATTCTTTATTTACCATGCTGTCATACTTAAGGTATTTTATAGGAAATTAACAAAGACACAATAAGGTTCTGAAAGTGCTGTAACAGACCCAAATCATCGCTGTTGCATAGCTGCATTTTTCCAGTTGCCAAATATGTTAATGTAGTAATTACATCCATTTCTGGTGCTATGGCATTTCTGCACGATGTCGGAGATGTTAGCGTGTCTTTAATAAGATCTGTCACAAACATGATCACTGCACGATCTAATGTGTAGTGTCTTATTAACTCACTGTCATGCATTGTGTGCAACACATTTCTTCTCCCTCTTCATGTTTCATCCATTTTCTCCACTGCTAAAGAAACTCTTAAGCCTCTTAAAAGTCCTCGTCCGTACTCCTAACAATTTCGGACCTTAAGACCTCTTTTAAGGGTTAAGATGCTTTCTGAATAACTTTTTTCTTTACTAGGATCGTTTCTTTAATTTTAAGAGGAAACACCCACATTTCTAAGAATTTTCTTAGAATATTGTTACTAGGAGCAACTCTTAGCACTAAGATTTTTCATGAACACGGGCCCTGAAACTTATTTTAAAGTTTTTTTTATTTTTCTCATTATTAGATACTTATTTCTTATTTTACCTACGGATGATCCTAATTTCTGTCAATTAAAAAGCATGTTCTGAAAACAAAACTCAGTCTACATGTGGAAGCCTTCAAATGCTGTTGTGGACAACGAGGAGGCCTTGGAGTCATTAAACACAATCTACAGAAACACTCCCTGACTTGTTCTCCATGCAGAGCGTGTCCACGTCGATGATACGTTTCTCCTGGCCGCCCAAGATGTGGTTCAGCTCGAGGTTGAGACGCTCGGCCTTCTCCTTGAACACGGTGCTCTCTGCCTTTATATCCTGCAGTTCATCGCTCAGCGTCTTCAGACTGTGTTCAAGCTCTTCTCTCTTAAAAAAATAAGAAATGGTCCCAGTAGATATTCTTACAAAATGCTGTATTTGAATTTCTGTCAGTATAGTGAAAATATCTTTAGGACTCGAGAAAGATCATGAAGAATTGTTGTTCTGATTCACTAGAATTGCAAGAAGTGCAATGAAAGGATCATAAAAGCCTAAAGATATAAAACCGCACATGCAGAGCTGCTTTCTCCAGCTGCCTGACCAGATCCTCGCGCTCATGAGCAGGGAAGTGTCTGACCCCGACTTCATCGTCCCCAAGCCTCTGTTTGGTGATGGTCATTCTTAACAGCTATGAAGGGAAGACGACAACAGGGATGTGAAAACTTATATCGCTATGTTTCCATATTTCCATCCATGTATTTTTATGCAAATTTATGGGGGAAACAAAACTGGATGGATGTGCATAAAATCCTAAAATGCACCTAAAATGTACTTGAAGTTGATATTATAATTTTTTTTTTAAACAAAAAAGTCTGCATAAACTACAACCAAAGCACACGTATCAAATAATTTCTTGGATGCACAAAAAAAGTGACTTTGACACTAGCTATTTCTGAATGGTTTTATCATTTCTTTACCTTATTGTCTCCCTGTGTCTCAGTGAGTCTCTGAGTCAGTTCCTTTATCTCTTCAGCAAGCTGCTTGTTTCTCTCCCTCGAATCCATCAACAACTGAGCCAGACTGACCTGAGAGAGAGAGGGAGAGGGGGGGGGGAGGGAGAGAGAGAGAGAGAGAAGGAGAGAGAGAGAGCAAGAGAGAGAGGGCGAGAGAGAGGGAGAGAGAGAGAGAGGGCGAGAGAGAGAGAGAGAGGGAGAGAGAGAGAGAGAGAGAGAGAGAGAGAGGGAGAGAGAGAGAGAGGGAGAGAGAGAGAGAGGGAGAGAGGGCGAGGGAGCAAGAGAGAGAGAGAGAGAGAGAGACATAAACACAGAGAGAAGGAGACAGTGATGACCTGCCAGAACTGGTGAAATATCACAATCATCAACTGACCTGATTACGTTTTTCTGGAGGAAGTGAAGAGTCACCATCCTGAAATGCATTATAAAACACACTTATGAACTATGAAGCCAAGAAACTTTTAAATATCAATAATAATGCACAGCAAGCATGTAGACACACAATCAGTTCCCTGTATTTCTTCTTCAAGCTCTGGTGTGTCTCTCGCAGCTGGTTGGCCATCAGCTTGTACTGCTCTCTCTCCTGCTGACAGCTGTCCAGCTCTTTGGACAGAATCAGGAGGGCGTCCTTCTTGCTCTCCAGCTTACGCTTGCATATCAAGAACTACAGAAACAATTGACAAATGATCAGTGTAAAAATATTAGAAAAAAATCATTATAATATAGCTATTTTTAATTAAGCTATATTTTTATATAGATAGATAGATAGATACCAATATTAATCTATGACATTTAATATTTTGGCTTGCATCACTATTTTGCCTCTATTCAGATTTCAGAATATATATTAACCAAATCAAATATTTTCACCAGTGTTCTTAACCAGTGAGCCTCAGCAAACTTAAAAGATGACTCAAAACAAGCATTAAAATAAGCTAACAACCAAAAATAAACATATTTAAAAACCAATTATACTGTACACTTCCAACAGCGCTAAACCTCGCCACCGAAGAACGTTTTATTTTATGTGTTATGTATCAAACGCGTGCATGTTATGAGTTCAAGTGGCTCGCGACACACAGTAACATATGGAAACAGACGTCATCATCATCATCATCATCATCATCACCGTCGTGTTTTAATAAAGCAGCACTCACTCACCTCGTTCACTAAACCTTGCCAGTCACTTTCACTTCGTTTGGACGAGGTCATCTCTTCCAGCGTTTGGCGCTGATATAATGTTTAATGAAGCCAGAGAGCAGAAAGTTCTCCTTCCTCTCAGCACTGTTTACTCTGGGTCAGCTGGTGCACAAGATCCGGGTTTATCAAACTCGACCAGCAGCGATGTTCACGGTATTCGTGCGGGCGTCGACGAGACACTGAGAATGTTCACTGGCGAATTTACCAAACAATGTGCAATAAATGGGTATAGTTTATTTTTATTGTAGAGTGGCATTGAACATATCCAACCAGTAGATGGCGAACCACACAAATTAAGAGAAACGAATGAAGAAGACTTGAGATTAACATTTTGTTTTAAATTATAGTCATTATATATTTTGTCCAGATTATTTGCTTAATAACAAATTTCTTAACACATAACAACAGTCAATAATAATAACAACCTCTGAATCCTACTGCATAGCTTTAGTACTCTAACTCCCAATTTCACAGACAATCCCAATCCCAGAATAAAATGCACGCTTTGAGCTGTTTTAACTGAAAGAAACATGCACTTATCGATCTTAAAATATATGAGTGCCTTTGTTTTGTCTCAAGATGCAAACGCAAACCAGTAATGTTTTCTAAGGCACGTTTATAAAAGATAAATGTCATAATTGAGCTATGTCCCCTGCTAAAAAAAAACAAAAGAAGACCAAAAGAAACCATCACAGAAGTTCCAATGGTTTCCATTAAAATACCATTATAAACCATTAGCTTTTTCCAGTAAAACCATTACAACATTCCTATTTGTGGTGTGTGTTGGGCATTTTTCCAACAGGATTTAACATCCCACCAATAGAATCCATCACATACCAGTAGACACCATTATAGTTTCCATTAAAACCAGTACAATTCTGTTATAACCATTAAATCCATTACATTTTATATTGTGAATTAATGAACGAATTATGCATTTATATAGCGCTTTAATGTGTATTGTTGTACACCCTAAGCGCTTTACGATCATGTGGGGGGGGGGTCTCTCCTCAACCACCACCAGTGTGCAGCATCCACTTGGATGATGCGACGGCTGCCACAGGACAACAGAGCGAGGAGAAGAGAGATATAGAGCCAATCAAGTGGATGCGCTCACCACACACCAGCTACAGGTGGAGAGGAAGGAGAGTCATAGAGCCAATCAAGTGGATGCGCTCACCACACACCAGCTACAGGTGGAGAGGACAGAGAGTCATAGAGCCAATCAAGTGTATGCGCTCACCACACACCAGCTACAGGTGGAGAGGAGAGCGTCATAGAGCCAATCAAGTGTATGCGCTCACCACACCCAGCTACAGGTGGAGAGGAGAGAGAGAGCCAATCAAGTGTATGCTCTCACCACACACCAGCTACAGAGGAGAGAGAGAGAGTCATAGAGCCAATCAAGTGTATGCGCTCACCACACACAGCAACAGGTGGAGAGGAAGAGAGAGGTCATAGAGCCAATCAAGTGTATGCGCTCACCACACACCAGCTACAGGTGGAGAGGAGAGAGAGTCATAGAGCCAATCAAGTGTATGCGCTCACCACACACCACAACAGGTGGAGAGGAGAGAGAGAGAGACATAGAGCCAATCAAGTAGAAGCGCTCACCACACACCATCTACAGGTAGAGAGGAGAGAGAGAGAGACATAGAGCCAATCAAGTGTATGCGCTCACCACACACCAGCTACAGGTGGAGAGGAGAGAGAGAGAGACATAGAGCCTATAAAGTAGATGCGCTCACCACACACCATCTACAGGTGGAGAGGAGAGAGAGACATAGAGCCAATCAAGTAGATGCGCTCACCACACACCATCTACAGGTGGAGAGGAGAAAGAGACATAGAGCCAATCAAGTGGATGCGCTCACCACACATCAGCTACAGGTGGAGAGGAGAGAGAGACATAGAGCCAATCAAGTAGAAGCGCTCACCACACACCAGCTACAGGTGGAGAGGAGACAGAGAGACATAGATCCAATCAAGTAGACGCGCTCACCACACACCATCTACAGGTGGAGAGGAGAGAGAGTCATAGAGCCAATCAAGTGTATGTGCTCACCACACACCAGCTACAGGTGGGACAGGAGAGAGAGTCATAGAGCCAATCAAGTGTATGCGCTCACCACACACCAGCTACAGAGGAGAGGAGAGAGAGAGAGTCATAGAGCCAATCAAGTGAAGCGCTCACCACACACCAGCTACAGGTGGAGAGGAGAGAGAGTCATAGAGCCAATCAAGTGTATGCGCTCACCACACACCAGCTACAGGTGGAGAGGAGAGAGAGTCATAGAGCCAATCAAGTGGATGCGCTCACCACACACCAGCTACAGGTGGAGAGGAGAGAGAGACATAGAGTCAATCAAGTGAATGCGCTCCCACACACCAGCTACAGGTGGAGAGGAAAGAGAGTCATAGAGCCAATCAAGTGGATGCGCTCACCACACACCAGCTACAGGTGGAGAGGAGAGAGAGACATAGAGTCAATCAAGTGGATGTGCTCACCACACACCAGCTACAGGTGGAGAGGAGAGAGAGACATAGAGACAATCAAATGTATACGTTCACCACACACCAGCTACAGGTGGAGAGGAGAGAGAGTCATAGAGCCAATCAAGTGTATGCTCTCACCACACACCAGCAACAGGTGGAGAGGAGAGAGAGACATAGAGTCAATCAAGTGGATGTGCTCACCACACACCAGCTACAGGTGGAGAGGAGAGAGAGACATAGAGTCAATCAAGTGGATGTGCTCACCACACACCAGCTACAGGTGGAGAGGAGAGAGAGACATAGAGTCAATCAAGTGGATGTGCTCACCACACACCAGCTACAGGTGGAGAGGAGAGAGAGACATAGAGACAATCAAATGTATACGTTCACCACACACCAGCTACAGGTGGAGAGGAGTGCCTCTTTACGAAAAGTGCCATGGGAGTCAGGACCTCGGTTTAACGTCTCATCCGAAAGACAGTGCTTGTTGACAGTAAAGTGTCCCCGCCACTACACTGGGGCGTTAGGACCCACACAGACCACAGGGTGAGCACCCCCTGCTGGCCTCACTAACACCTCTTCTATTGTGTTTTGGGCAGGGTTCTATTGTTTTTTTCTATTGTCTGTGAGCAGGCCTTAAGTTGTTTGTTATAGTTGATAAGACATTTTACAGTACTATTATACACTTTCCAAGATTACCTAAAATCAATTTACTGGCTATTAAATCTATCCAAAGGGTTATCAAAAGGTATAATGATGATTATTTTTTATATGACACCATCAAGAGTTTTTCTAATAATCCCAGGATCACCAGTTTATAATGCACTTTTATTTATTTTAGTCTCTCAAACACTAAATAGCAACAAACACCACCACAGCAGGTTTAACACTGCACTGAAAAGATTTCACGATCCATGAGGAAAATTGCATGGGAGTAAAACTTATTTAAAATTTATTTATATACTTTTTCAATTTATGTAACAAAAGACAAGATTTTCAGCTATGTTTAAAGATTAAATCATCAGTATTTTAGTAACGGAGGAAAAAACTAAAACTGTATAAAAGCTAAGAGTTCGATGTTTATGCTCAGTCACTGTGTTGAATGACTGCAGAATTTTATGTAAGATTTTTTTATGTTCACGATGCCAAGTTGATGTCTATAATGACACTTTCTCTGGAGTTCCATCCTCTTTCTTTGGCAAACAAGTACACACTCCCAAAGAGATCAGGGAATAAAGCCATCAGGTTGATTTTCACAGCATCAGCTTTACTGTGAGAGAACGACACACAAAACACAATTATTAGGCAAGAAAGTCTTGAAACTGAATGAGCTTGAAACAATTCTAAGATTCTTCTCTCCTTCTGTCTGTTGATCGTATTTAATCAGTTGTTACTATATTTATACTCGGTCTTGCACATTGCCAGCTCAGGATTGGCTATGCAACATTTCTGTACAGTTCAACACTCAATCGTCAGTCATTCCTGTAACTCACTAATGCTCGTGTAGGTTGCGTATAAATCGCAGCAGGCCCAGTGTGTTCTCAGGATAAGCTTTCTTCTTACCATCCAGCTTCTGGACAAGCTCAGACGGAAACTGAGAAAACAATATTTTGACACCGAATGATGAAGTTCCACATTACTAATTCAAGAATTAAATTTGGGATAATATAGGCAATAACAGCTGTGTTTTTTTTTAATAACTGACTTACTTTAGTTTTCCACTCAGAAAAGCTTTTCCCCTCTGTGTGTTTTGCAATGGCTTTAAGCAGCTCCTCATCTGCATTACGACAGTTTTCAGCCTCTTTCTCATTTCCCAATATTTTCAGATATCGCACTCTCCTGAGACAATTTCAGAAAAAATTATACAATTAGTTATATCATCTATTCTGTAGTGTCAAAAACTGTATACAAATGAATTGTGATTGAAAACATCCACCTCAAGTTTTGTACTGTATTTCACTGGTCAAATGCAATCAATATCATACTTTACCGTTCATTAGTCCAGAAGAAGGGTGTGCGAGGGTTTGCTCCACAGTCGGTCTCTCGTTTGGATTTTCATTAATCATCCACTCGACGAGATCCTTCGCTACATCATCATCCAGATGCTCCAGTGAGTATCTTCCTCGTGAAATGTTGTACTCACAATCCACATCTTCACCAAATGGATGTTGTCCTCCAGAGAGAATGTAGTAGACTAACATCCCAGCGACCTTCAAACATGTTATAGTTTACTACTAATTCAGACTTTCCTCTGAGTAAACTTGAGTTACTTGTTAATATTGAAAACCACCTGAATGTCGGAGCTCCTCTTGTATCCAGTGTTGAACTTCTCATTTATGTTCTCTTTTGCCTTCCAGCATCTAGTTCCAGCAATGCTTGTTCGTAAAGTGGTTTCACTCTGTTTTAGTCGGCGACTTATGCCAAAATCAGCCAATTTAGCCTTTTCATTTATGTCTGTAACAAATGGAAAGTCCACATTATTTCAAAGGGGAAAAAATGGGTTATGATATTTTAATTACACATATGTTGTAACTCCTACCAATCAGGACATTCTGGGGTTTGATGTCTCGATGAAGTACTTTGGTTTCTCATCGTGTAAAACCTGTAAACTGCAGAGAACTTCCTTCACCAGCTTCTTCAGAACCGAAGATCTCTCAGCGCTGTCGTCTGGTAAATGATCTTGGATATATTCCTCCAGTGTGTACTCACAAAGCTGAAGAACAAGGTACCCAAATTCATATCTTCTGCAAAGTCCACATATCTCACAATGGAGGGACTATCGAGTTCTGGAAGACGTAGAAATTCCTCCTCGTTTTTGAGGACTTGGTAATTAAACTTATTCATTCGTTTCACAGCCACCTCAGTGCCGTCATCCTTCAAACCAAGGAAAACTTGTGTTCCATCACTTCCATTAGCGATCAGAAATTCAGGATCAATAACGAGATTAAGACCTAGCAATCTATATGTCCTGCTAGCATCAATGTTAGCTAGCTTCTCAAGCTTAGACCTCCAACGACGGCTAGTTTGAAGCCACCTTCTTGAGATATTTGGGCTCTCATCAGGACGTGTGAACGGCTGCACACTTGAATTTGATTCCTCAATGGATGTCACTACAGCATCTGGATACGGTTCCTCTTTATCTTGCTGCTCACTTTCTTGTGATCCAACCTCTTGCTGGATTTTTTCTTCTTTTTCTTCTTCTTCTTTTTCCTGGTTGTCATTAGAGCTGCAGTCTCCTCACATAAACTATCCACTGCACTTGAACCTGATGGATCTCTCAGTGATTCATCCAACTTTTGCAGCTTTTTTTTCATGACTTCATCCATCTCTGTCTCTGCTTTAATAAGTATCATCTCTGGGATGGGTGACAATCCACAGCATGCTACAAGTTCAGGAGCGAAGTCATTCATATTGGCAAACAGTCCATAGGTCCAAACTCCAATTAGAATTGAAAAATTAGGACGTGTGAGAGGCAACAGACTTTTGCACAACATGCATAACATAAGAGAATGATTGCTCAGAGAAATGCTCAGTTTCTGCTCAGACATCTTCTGCATCATGACGTTGAGTATTTTGAGTATCAAACTAATGACTATTTCACCATTGAGGACATGCCTCTTTTATGCCTTTTAAATCATGCCTCTCCAGCCTCTTTTATTTAACTGGTTTGCACTCTATCTGCCATGTGCCTTATGCCACTTTACTTTATCTATCTCTTTTTATTTTAAATTTTAAATTGTTCGACAATGTCCTCATTGTATATCTGTATAGTTTGTATGTACATATGGTTAAACTGTATTTATCTGTATTTGAACGTCTACTGTCAGTGTTTAATGTTAACTGTATGCACCAAGGGTCTGAGAGTAATGCAATTTCAATTCTCTGTATGTATGTACTGTACATGTGGAGAATTGACAATAAAGCTTGACTTGAACTTGAACTTGAATTTGTGTTTCCAAAGTGCTGAAGACTGTTTGTTAGAATTGACACAAGATCACTGAATACCTGAGGAGAAATGCTTTCACTGACACACAAAGCAACATACATGCAGTTCAGTGCAACTGGCCAGTGTTTCTGAGGGATGTTTGGGAAGCGTTTGATGACTCCCTCAATGTATCGGTCTGCACTCTTTGTATCTTTTAACCACTTAGTGGCGCTCTGATGATACTGATCTGCACCTTGACCACTGACACCATAGTAGAGCTCAAACAGAATTGTATGAATGAAAGGATGTTCTTGAAAGAAATGTTCCTTAAAGTCTCTATAAACATCTGTCTGTTTTTTTGTTCTTACAGCACAAGCAACAGAGAAAAAATAGATGTACTTTCTCAAACACTCCACCCAGTGAGGATAACTGATGAATCATTCTCTCCACTTTTTTATCAAGCTCTGGATGTCTCACATAGTTGTTTTCAGGTGAAGCTCCAGCCTCTATAAGTGCTTTCACAATGTCTTCACGGTCACGATCAACCGCACATTGCAATGGAGTAAAGATGTGTGTTCATTTCCATCTGGATTAGCGTTTGCTGCTAGTAATCTTTTCACGATGCTCAGTGGAACTCCAGTTAAAGCAGCATAATGTAGAGGAGTCCATCCGTTTGTTGAGGGTTTGTTAGGATCAGCCGACTTTTTAAGTAGATAAGAGCAGATTTCTTCATTTCTGCTTAAAACTGCTGCAGTTAATGGTGTAACATCATCCTTCCAGACCTCAGAAGAGTACAGTCCATTAATATCTCTTCCTCCTATTAATTTGAGAAGTTTCTTTAACTTGTTGTCTATGATGCATTGTATTAGAGGATCGGTTTTTCTAGGTCCTACTGGGGCAGGAACTGCAAATGGCACCGGGATAAGGAATTCCATGGATCTTCAAATACTCACTAATCTGTAGAGACATGTAACAGGCACTGAGTATAGCATTATTACATATTTTCTCCTTTCTTTACATTGTTATTAGACAGTGTTGATCTTTATAAAATAAATTTAGTCATAGGGTTTTTTTTAGTTGAAATCTTTAAATTCTGTGAGTATCATATGTATTAATTTAATTTAATTTTTTCTATATTTATTTTATCTGACTAAAATGGCATATAGCTAATATTGTCAATAGAATTAAAGTGTTTTAAGAAAATACATTTTTAAACATTTAAACTATTTTTAAACATTTACTAAGTAAAACATTCCAACTATAAAGATTCCCTCTGAGCTCCTTAAAATAATGAATATATGAGTATATATATATATATATATATATATATATATATATATATATATAAGGAGAATACACTGAAGTTATTAGCTTTTTTTACAGTTGTTAGCATTTTTTAAAACTATTCTTTATTGTTTCATGTTTTACAGACTTTAGTTCCACATTTTGACTAGCACTAGCACGTTCAAGTTGCTGCATTCACTTTTGTTGTTTGTCCAAATACAAGTTAAAACAGCAGAGCAATCCTGACATACTGAAGATCAACCCATTCTGAACATGTTGAGTGGAACAGAAATTAATTTTGGATCAATCGTTATGGCCCAGTTTAACCCCTTGAACCTAACACAATGTTCAGTAGCCTACTGCAGTAAGTGTTTTTTCAGTAACCAATTCTTACATTTTTACTTTTTGTATATAGTACAAAGAGGAAACATTTGCTAAGTGTGTTGGCCTATAAGGGTGGATAAAAACTTTTGCTCTAGGGCGCGGTTTTTGCTTTCATGGAAATGAAACCGAAGTCTATAGAAATATGAAACTGAGAGATGAACGGAGCAATCTCGAAGAACAGATATAACTTACGTTCGGTGGCGGGATAACGAGAGGTCCTCACTTCAAGTATAAAAGTGTTTAAACTCGTTTGTATTGTTTCTTTACCATGAAAATGCATTCCACAATGTTAGAAGAGAAAGAGAAAGAGTTATCATGCACGTCTAAATACTTTTCCTAAACGTATCAGCGTGCTTATTCATGTAAAGGTGACATTTAATATAACTGATCTTTGTGATTAAATTAAAAGTTGTAAAAGACTGACAATGATATGTGATTGCTATTGATATTGCTAAAAAAATATGGCTGTCAAATAGCATGTTAAATGGTTAAAATTACCTGTTTTTTTCCAAGACATCGAAAAACGTTCCATTCGTCGAGCTAGGTCTCTGCATCGTTGAGTTAACGCGGTAAGATTATTTCTACAGTCTTTATTATAACTTCCACGTTTCTGCACGCTGTGCACGTCATCCCCCGCCCCCCCCCACGCCTACTTCAGCTAATCAGCACAGCTAATGCTACACTATGCCTAGTTTAAACTGCAAATGTACTTCTGTACTGACTCAAAATTAATGCATGTGACCAATTCAGTCGATTTATGTCATTCGATTTCACTTTGATCATATCAAAATGCACTCCCTTTCCAAGGGGCTAACCATCTTAATTTCTTCATTCTTTCAAAACTGTAAATTTTGTCAGAAACCAGGTGTATTATGAATTAATAACCAAATTATAATCATTGTTCATAAGCATTACATTAGTATTCAAAAACATGTCTAACATTCAACAAATGAGAATAAAAACAATGCTTTACAATGATTTTAATTATTATAATTCTATTTTTGCATAACAGATTAAGATAAAACTGGTATGAATAAGTACATTATGGCTCGGTTTCACAGACAGGGCTTAGATTAAGCCAGGATTAGGCCATAGTTCAATTAGGACATTTGAGTAATTTTTATAAACATGCCTTAAAAAAACATTACTGGGGTGCATCTTGAGACAAAACAAATGCACTGATATATTTAAAGATCAGTCAATGCAAGTTTCTTTCAGTCGAAACACCTCAGGCTTACATTATAGTCTAGGACTAGGTTTAAGCCTTGTCTGTGAAACCGGGGGTAAATGATCAAGTAAGCTGTTATTTTTTTATAAGACTTTAAGACTTAATGGTATTGAATATTAATAGCTGAATATCATGCGTTTGCAGGCTGCAGTCATTATTTGGGGTTGTGATCTTCTCTCTGTATCCCAGCTTGCAAAACAGTAAGGAAATGAGGTTCTTATTTTAACGCACTTGTTATAAAATAAGTCAGACATTCAATATTTGTCACTAGTACTTAAAATAAAAACATTTTACATTCATTGCAGAGAACAAAAATCAGTTTATCCAAAATCAGTTTACCACTGTTGAAGTTGTAATGAGTAAGATCAAGTCACTTTCTGTATTAATAGACGTATGATGGTTTTAAAGGTTTGTGCTTTTAACAATTTCCCTGTATTGAAGCATAGATGATATTTTCCATTCACAAAAGGCTTCATTCATGATTTCACTACATCCAATCACATACACTGAAATGATAGAGGCGTTTCATTTTAATTGACTAATTACAACTTATTCCACTGACCAAAAGAGAGACATGATTTAAATAAATATTGAACAATGAGGTAAAAATGTCTCTAAAGATAATAGGACTGCATTTGTCACCTGTATAACTATTTGATCTGCATGCCTGCTCTGAAAACTGTATTTTTTACTCTCAATGTTGTTGCAGCCACATCATGCACGGTATCAGCTGTTGCATAAAGAGTATGAAAGGTTCTCAGAGTTACACTATATATCATTATGTAGAGCGATTTATGTAGTTACAGGTGACAAGTGCAACTCTTTTCTGCAGTCCATGCACCGTACGTTCGGCAGAAATGTCCTCTGATTCAGCAGGGCTGAGGAAATGTTATATATAACAATTATAATATACAGTAATACAACAAAAACTGTCGAAACCCTCCCAGAATCGATGTAAAACTACACAGATGCATGATGTAACCCTGCTTAGGAAGGGTTGCTGACGTGCCTTAACTGTGTCCACAATACTGTACCACTCAAAGACTCAGATCAATGATGATATGCTCAAGGATCTGTGTGCTGCCCTTAAAACTGGAGGCAAAAAGGAAGTCCCTCCGGTCAGTGGAGACCACAGTGAAGGAACGAGGAGCCATGATGTAGACTTCCTTGAAACGCTCAAAAACCTTCTCCTCTGCATCCCACAGATAGACCTGCGAGAAGGTGTAGTCGCTTCCCAGAGCCAGGTAATACCTTTCCTTGAAGGAAAATGGCTGCAGGATCATGGAGCCTCTCGAAGGAAGGGCCTGAACCTCGGAGAACTCCTTAGCAGTCCAACGCAAGACTTTGGAGTCGCCGATGTATCGGGTCATGGCCAGATAAAGATCCTCCTTGATCCAGAAGGCCTTGACAGCGACTACATCTTCCATGTTTGGGATCTCTCCATGCAAGACAAACTTCTCAGTGCTCCTGCTCCACTGGTAGATGACTGGTACTTGGGAACGGCTCGCTAGGATAAGATGGGCCTTACCGTCCAAATTCACAAACTCTGCATCGGTATCACGAAACCATTCGTGAAGTGACTGGTAGGAGTAAAAGCCCTTGTCGTTCCATTTGTATAGAGTAGAAAGTCCAGCCTTTGAGCTGTCAGCGATGATGAAGAACCAGTCGTTGCCGATCTGAAAGGTCTCGATGTCATTCGGCTTGGAAATCTTGGAAACCTCAATGTCCTGGAACTTTGTGAACTTGCTCTGGTCTTCATCAAACTTGTAGATGTGGGAACCACCAAAGAGTTGGGTGACGATGACAAACACCTGGTTCTGGATGATCACAGACTTGCAGCCAACTATGGACTGACCTGAAAGAGAACACACTGCATGAGATCTATTTGGCCGTACGCAATCCTTCATGTGATGGCTTGACCATGACTGTACCTGTGATGTTGTCGTAAGTCCTGAAGTTCATCTCGATGTGGTCCCACTGGAGCACCATGCAGCTCTCTATGTTGGGAGCAGCGATGGCCACGTACACGTCGTTCTTGTGGGAGAATGTGTCCACAGACAAAGACTCAGTAGACACCGAGTGGAGTGGAATAAAATCTGGACAACATATGGTAAAATCACATCTTAGTAACTGAGTTTAGCATCTCACAACTGCTACAGAAAAACCCTAAAGAGATAGACAAGGCAAGTATTATCTGTAAGACATGATGCACGTCAATAGTTATGTTTCCATCCAAATATTCAAATTTAACTTATACGCAAAATTTGAATATTGCATAAAACATATGCAAATAAAGCACCGTTTCCATCCAACGAGTCAAAGAGAACAAAATCATCACTTCCTGGTAAATTGTGGCACTAAATATCACTAAGAAGCCACTGAATATAATAGTTTTCATATATGATATAAATTATTTGCGCCTCAGAGAGAGCAGACGAGACACAATAAATGCTGTCACTGCGTTCGGAGGCGGATGCTGCTGTTTGGGAACACAGTCGTGTAAGACAATTATACAGAAATACTTTGACGACAGACTTTCCTCAGGCTTTTCAGAACGACCAGAACAACTTATAGATGCTGTGAACGAGATGATTTAATTATTAGATTAGTCAAGTTATCATGTCTCATAACAGCGCCGTAGCTGGGGTTTGTGGGGCCCCGGTGCAGGTTGTACGAGTGGGCCCTGTTTGAAATTGTTTAAATTTGTATGTTCATTTTATTTATTTATGTGTGCTATTTACACAATTGTATTTTAGGTTTGTAAGTGTCCAGGTACATAAAATGAATAATTAAATGTAAAATAGCACTGCATAGTCTTCACTGAAAAAATTAAATATACAGTCAAACCAAAAGTTCTTCTTGATAATGTCAGATAACTTTGATAGAAAGGTATGTAATGGATTACAATCAACCAAAAATTCAGACAACTGTTAGTATGACAATATTAACACAACTATCAATATTTTGTTGAACAATTACCAAGCAATAATTAATTTTGTTCTGTCTGTAAAAAGGTTGCATTAGCAATTAAAGAAAAAACATGGTCAGGTAAAAAAAGTGTCTGAATAATTTTTGTTCCCAAATTTTTAATCAGTTTTACTGGTAGTCCATCACTGTATGAAGAATTTCGGGGAATAATATGTCAGTTTACTTTATTTTGCTATACTCACTTACATTAATGAACTATTATAGTGTCCACTAGTAAAAAAAATATCCAAAAATAATACCTGGTGTCTGAATAATTTTTGGTGACTGTGGTAATCCGACACAACCATCACAAGAGCAGTGGGATCTCGATTCTTGGATTAACCGGCACTTTAGTAGTCTAGTAAATTAGGTCGGTCACTTTATCAGCCTCTAACTGCTAGTCACTTAGACATAAGCTCTTTTTCGAGGATACGACAGGATAAGACAGTATTTTACAACCCTTACTTGCATACAAGAGCAATGAGAATACATTTGGTGTTCAAGCACTTTGAGACCGTCTCTCGTGATCCCGGTGTGCACAGAACACCACGTGCAGAGCTGTGGGCGCTTTTTAACCCCCTCCAGGTCTTCCACCACAATCGTTCTTCTCGAGCGGGGATTCGAACCCGGATTTGCGGGAGGAGGCGCTCTAACAAGGAACTGCCAAAGGTACACCTCTGCGTCAGTCGCTAGAGCACCTCTTTTTGAGGTCAGGAGAGTGAGGTTTACACCAGCCCTTTCTGGCTACATAAGTACACTCAACCTGAACTCATCCATCGGGTCTCGCACCATGTTACACCCCCTCCCAGGTATACCACCACAATTCTTGCTCGAATTGTCTCGAACCCGGGCTTACCAGTTGCGGAGGCAGGCGTCTAAACAAGAACGCCAAAGGCTACTGCTCTAGCACAGTCGCTAGAGCGCCTCTTTGAGTCAGGAGAGTGAGTTTCTACACACAGCCCTTACTGGCATTCATTGGGTCACTTTCACATATTTTTCTGTTTACATGTTTAAACTGTGATTTGTATTTGTTCGTTCAGGTGCAGTAGGGGGCGAAGGAGAGCTCGGTTCGGTCTTGCTGTCTGTGAGACGTGGCTCTCTGCGTGCACACTGAACATGGCGCGCGAGTACTCATTTGAGCTTTTCTGAGTCTTGTGTTTGAATGCTTTAAACTCTTTTGAATGTTTAAACTGGAAAGGCTGAAAAACACGTGCAAATGATAAGCTTTCTTGACGACGTTCAGCAGTGGCCCGTCAACTGTCCTGAGCGTCTTTTTAGGCTGGCCTCAGCTAGTTAGTTGAGATCGCCGTGGGCCACTAGCGACGGCCCCGTCTCATAGTGCAAAGTCACATGTTTGTATGTTCGATGTTTGATGCGCATGGAGGGATTTATTCAGTAAATGTGTTTCCATCGTAGTTTATGTGCATTTTTTCTTACCGGATAAAAAGTTTATCCTACTCAACTGTGTGCATACGTTTTTTATGCGCATTTTTATAATTTATGCGCATCTTGCCGTTTCCATCCAAAGTTTTTTTATGCGATATTCTAAAATGCGCATAAAAATAGGTGGATGGAAACGCAGCTAGTGAAATATGCCCAAGCTGTAAATGTTCAGATATATGCACCTGTTGGACGAACACATCCCAATCCATCGTCTCTTAAGGCCGGGACACACCAAGCTGACTTCTAAGCACTAGTGTGTACAGAAACCAAAAGTGTTGTCGCCTTGAATCGGCTGGACCAAAAGGCTGTGCTTGAACACACCACACAGACTACAGCCGACTGCATACCGATAGTCATCATGCCGAATTTGGTATACTCCTGACAAGAGCATGCACACACACTGCAAAACACACTACTGACAGATGATCGCCGACAGCTGCCCGTCGGCTTGGTGTGTCCCGGCCTTTAACGTTACAATGAAATGGTGGAGTGTAATATATATATATTACACTCTTAAAAATAAAGGTCCTCTATTGGCGTCAATGGTTCCATTAAGAACTTTAACATCCATGAAACTTTTCCATTCCACAAAAGTGTGCTTTGTCGTGGAAAAGGGTTCTTTAGAATATTAAAATGTTCTTTATACAAAATAATTATCTTTAAGAACTGTTTAATGAAAGATACTTTGAGCAGCTCAAAAATTGTTATTTTATGGCATTGCTTCAAAAGCCATTTATTTTTAAGAGTGAATAACAACAGATCCTTTCTTCCTTTTAGTTCCATACAGAAACGAATATATAGGGCAGGACTTGGTTCTAGATTGGATTTTCAGATGTAGAGGCAGATGAGCGTGAGCTTGCAGGAGTGAATTTAAGCAGACTAAATGATTGGAGAAGTCCAGCATACGTCACCAGAGAGAAGTCATTTCACTAGAACATCCAGTTATGAAATAACAAGGTCAATTTAAAAAAAAAAAATTAAACATATGCACACATTAAATGTTCACAATATGATCACATGCATTTAGAAAACAGATATGTTGAATTCATTTAATGTTGACTTTAAGCTTTATTTTTACCAAAGTATCTCAATGTACTGGTAAATAGCTATAAATAACAAACACAATGCAATGAACTGGATTTATAGTCTGAAAATCTTCCAAACACACTACCAAGCATGCACGTGCTCATTCACATACCTGTAGAGATGCATTCGTTATGCAAGCTCGCCATGTCATTGAGCCGTTTGCCCTTCATCTCCTCAGGACCGGTGCAGAGCACGTCTGATACAGTGGCGTTCGTGCTCTTTAACCACATCATCAGCCACTTCGCTCGGCAGTCACACTCAAAGGCATTGCCCCTCAGGTCTCTGCAAGGAAATATATACGAAAACATCAATAAGCATTGACCTAATTATATAGTAGTGTACATCTCTGTAGGCTTAAAAACACGTGTTATCATAATACAGTTATTGCTAAGAACTCAGACTCACAGCTCTATCAATGAGTCCAGATCAATGAATATATCTCTGGGCAAAGCTTTAATGTTGTTGTTTGCCAAAGACCTGTGAGGAATACAGCAACACTTCAGAGAAAAGTACCACACAAATAATTGGCAGATGCATGTTCGTTTAATATGATTAAACGTACAGATGAGTCAAATCCCGAAGTCCTCTGAATGAGTATTTTGATGTTGTTTCAATCTTGTTGTTTTCTATAAACCTAAAGAATGGAGAGAAAATTAAGAATGATGATGGTCAGTGGACATGAAAAGGAAACATAAGTATAATTAACTGAAGAAACTATTAAAACAATTAGTAAGAAACACATTCATTTCTATTAAATATGTGTAAAAATTATTTAAATTGAAAATAATTCAATATGTAAACATTCAAACTCAGCTTTATTTTTCTCTTACATAAAGAGTTTACTTAAAGATGTACCATCCAAGATGTAGATGAGTTTGTTTCTTCATCAGATTTGGAGAAATGTAGCATCACATCACTTGCTCAGTAATGGATGCTCTGCAGTGAATGGGTGCCGTCAGAATGAGAGTCCAAACAGCTGATAAAAATCATCACAATAATCCACACCACTCCAGTCCATCAGTTCACATCTTGAGAAGACAAAAACTGAATTTTTGTAATAAACAAATCCATCATTAAGGTGTTTTAACTTTAAGCCGTTGCTTCTGGAAAAAATACAAGTCCATCCATAATCCATAATAACAACTGTTTTTGCTTGTAAACGGTTCTTGATCTGTGCATATGTCTCTCCTGATTCAGACAGGAGAAGGCAATATTATGAATAGAGGACTCATATTTAAAAATGCATGTGTTATTCACAAAAACACAGCTTTTCACTTCAAAATATGTTAACTGATGGACTGGAGTGCTGTGGATTATTGTGATGTTTTTATCAGCTGTTTGGACTCTCATTCTGACGGCACCCATTCACTTCAGAGGGTCCATTGGTGAGCAAGAAATGGAATGAAAATCTCTCTTTTCTCCAAATCTGTTCCTATGAAGAAACAAACTCATCTTCCAGATGATCTGAGAGTGAGTAAAGTTTTTGCAAATTTTCATTTTTAGGTGAACTATTCATTTAAAAACCCTTTATTAATTTAAAAGACCTTAGGTTCTTTAAACAACATGACTACATTAGCCATGTGTCTATAAAATGATACCTCTTTAAAAGAGTAAATGAGCAATTAAAGAAGACTTACAGGTACTCCAGGTGCGGAAGGCCAGAAAATGCATCATCTCTTACTGTAGTGAGGGCATTGGAGTTCAGCAAGCTGTAGAGTTTACAGCCACAGTCATTGTTACTGTGATTATTACAAGTCAGGCTGTGCTTACATTGCAGTGCAATACACATAGATCAAAAGTGCCCTGTCACTGTCGATGAGTGCCAGGACAGGCACATACTTCTCTATATCTCTACGTCAGTGTATCAAATCGCTGACATCCTGCAATACGCCAATGACAGCATGGTAAAGTCATCAGTCACTGTGTTCTCAGTGTCAAAAAGTGAACGGGAGGAAAACCATCACTATCTGGAAGCAAATGTGCCCTGACTTATTAAATAGATAGAGGGGCGAGTGAGAAAGGCCTTTCTATTTATCATCGGTCATCCTTAACATGTTTAGTTGAGGAGTACACTGGATTCCAGTGCTAAATATCTGAGGACAGAACGTGTTTAATAAATTATTCAATATGACAAGTAAGACTCCTACTCAAATGGATGCATTATTGTACAGGCCAAAATATTTTTGACTCTAACATTTGACAGCTAATGTAATCCAATACGACTGTGCAAAACTTGACAGTTTTTGGTAGAATTGGCATAATTTGGTAGGCGTTTTCTTTTTGCAATACCATGCAAATGCAAATTTATCAAAACACTATTATATAAATAAAATATTTTAATTTTTCAGGTAAAATGGGACGGATAATCAGCAGAAGATTTTGGTTTACGGCAAATATGCCCTGACTTTAAATAGCTAGAGTGAAAAGGCCTTTCTATTTATCATCGGTCACCTTCACGTGTTTAGTTGAGGAGTACACTGGATTCCAGAGCTAATTAACTGAGGACAAAACGTGTTTAATTAATTGTTCAATGTGATGAACAGCTAAGTGAATCCAGAAAGCAGTCTGTTTTGAGGTTATCCGACACTAGTAGGGTCAACTGTGCAAAACTGGACAGTTTTTGGTAGAATTGGTAGATTTTTGGTAGACTCTGCATAATTTGGTAAATATTAAAATACTTTTTTTGCAATACCGTGTAAATGTATCAAAACAACCTTTAATAAAAATGATACATTTAGACAGCTTTTCTTTACATTTAAGGTGGGACAGATCTTCGTTTACAGCAAATACGACAAAAAACGCCAGAGCAATGTTCTTCTAAAAAAATCTACAAATTCTAAACAACTGCATAGTTTACCAGAATCGGTTTCCAAAGTGAATCAATAAGCGCGTTCGACTTTCGCTGCATAGAATGTTCAGTGTATGACATCAAAGTACCGCGAGAGCCATTCGAACGCATCTGCTCTCTTATCGCTCTCGCGGTACTTTGATGTCATACACTGATCGTTCTATGCAGCGCTTAAAGTCGAACGCGCCTCTTATCATGTCATACACATGTGCTTAGTCAGATAGACTTCACTTACAGTAACTGTAAGAATGGTATGTGTGAGAACATCGCCTCCTTGACCTCAGAGAAGGTCCCATTCACAATACTCCTGCAAAACACCAGTCATATATGAGTCATTCATGACACCCTGTTACATACATTACAATAAAAAATAACCAAAATCTGTACAGCAATCGTCCTGTAATGCTATATGTCCAGCTTCAAACACAAGAGTAGCCTGATCTAATACAGAAGCGCATATGGACTCACAGTGAACTGACATCGTTGGGGATGAATCGCGGGACATTCGAAGACCCGACGCAGATAATGGACTCCTTGGAGCAGCTACACGAGGAAAGACATTTAAAAACCCGTTTCGCCGCGTCCCCTGAAGCAGCCAGGCATATAAGCAGCGCCGCTGTGGTCACGACGGTCTGCATGTTGAGTGAATCCGGAGCAGCTCTGGCTCTTCATCCACGCTGCAGCAGCAGTCAATGCAGCACTGAAGCTCCTGACATCAGCAGTCTCTCCTCTCAGGACAAGCATGTATTTATGAGGGCGCCCAACAACGGTGGATGCTGGTTAAACAGCCTCGATGGTGATTACTGTTACAGCTATTAAACTAGCACATGTTCAGTCAGGAGTCCTGAAATATGTGCAGTCTTTCTGATACAAATATGAACATTTCTCTGCCATTTTAGAGAATGGAGAGACTTTTCCTCATCAAAGTCCACATGAAATCACTCCCAGTGCTGTTTTTCTTCCTGTGTTGATGTATTTCCTGCTGAAACAAGATGCTGAGGCTATGGTCATTAAATCAAGTAAAAAACAATAACCTTACAGCCATAAACAGTTTGCTGTATTTCTATTTTGTTATAGTCTGAACATATAGCCAGAAATATAGCTATTGCAAGTACATATGTAACAGTGAACATTATCGTTTACATTACGTCTTTTAATTATTTTAAGGATTTAAAAATAATATGTAACCATTATACGGTGCTAAAGTATTGGTAAATGTATTGCCACAATCTTTTTTTGTTCACTCTTCAGAAATATCTGACACATTATATCTGCTTTATTGATTATAAAAGACATTCAGAGAACTTCTGTGGCATCAAGAAAACTGCAATTTTTTATTTTCACAAATTGCGAGTACATTTCACAAATAATTGCAAATAAATGTTAAGTCACACTTTGAATTAAATGTGACATTTTAAAGTAGAGTGAGATTTATTGTAAAAAATACTCCAGAAATCAGTTTTATTTACATTTTTTTTAAATATATATTTTTTTACAGCATACCATTTTTTTATTAATCACTATTAGTTATTTAAATTATTGTTTAATTAATTTAATTATTATTATTAAATATATATTTTAACTATTAATTATTGTATTTTTATTCATTAGCTTCTATTACTAAAAAATGTGGGGCTTTAGAACACAACCTAAATATGTATTTTGTCACCAAAGCCAGAAAACTCTTCTTGTGGGTTCTCTCGCAGTTTAACCATCTCGCTGTTGTCAGATAGTCAGCATGCTTACATCTATTTAAACCATGCATTATCTGACCGTAACGGTGTAGAAAACACAAACATGACAGGAAGTGCTTTTGGCAGCAGATTGCTCTATTACTGCTTTCAAACACTGGAAGTTAAAGTAGGTGATTAGTCAATGAAACACGATCCTCAGATACTGATGACGGAGTAACAACATTAAGCATAAAGCATCAGGAGCTGGCTTTTATATTAGAGAGAAACAGATTTGCTATTGGTTCGAGAGTTTTAAAGCTAATTGCAGTTATTGTTTTTTATTAAATTAGATGCCAATGTTTGTCATTTGTTTACTCAAAGAGGGCTAGAACCAAACCAACCTCATTTAATCTGAATCAGTGCATGTTCAATAAAATACAAATATGTCAGTAAAGCCAATAACAATATGAATTGTGGGGGGGGTACATTGGTTGATATTGTTTTTGTATGTTAGTATACCTATTTCATGTAGGCAAATATGGTGATGCTTTAAGAGCAAAGCCATAAACACCGTGATTGATGATGATGAGAGGAGTTGAATAAGTGTGGCCTAAGTGGTTGTAAAAAGCTGTATCAGCAAAAGTGAGATAAACAGTAAGAGTAGAGTTTATTACGAAGAGATAAAGGTTGTTGAACAGATGGATATGAGCGCAGGAGAGATCGTGGAGGACGGAGACAGAAGGATTGCAGAGAACAGCAGAGGCTGATCCCACAGAAATACTGCTGGACTGCACATTAAATGCATTACAGTGAAGTGTGAGCAAAGCTGATTCAACACCTCTCACGCGAAAACAGAGACTGTGCACCTTCCTCTGCTACGTCACACAACAGAGGTTATTAAAAACACTGCACTGTTGTGTTCCTGAGTTAGCACTTTACACGCTCCCCTGAAAGTGATCGCTGTACAGCTTAAATGTCCATTTATTAAAGGAAATATATGCTCACCGGAAACTAGGACAGGAATAGGAAATAGTTTACGGTTTAAAGTTAAACATATGTCCTCAAAAATAACTACATTTTTAATGCTATTCTTTTTTTTATAAAATAATTCTAAATATTTATCAATATGTATATCAAAAATATTTGTGCAAAATGGTTTAAAGAGAAACATCCTGAAAATAAAAAAATAAAGGTAAACAATCTATTGGGAGCCTTATGAAGTTTAACTGAACTGAAATATGCTGCTTAATATTTTTATATTAATTTTAAGGGCAGTCATTACTAGAACTAGCTTGTCTCCAAGTGCCTGAGAGGAGAACGTGTTTATTAAAATCTGTATAAATTGAAGCGCAGGTACTCATTGCAGGGTTTGGTACACAAAAATAGTAATTGTTTTTAAATTATAATTATTAGTATTTTTTTAAACGCATTTATTGAACATGGAGAAAACAAACAAATGCATTTGTGGCCATATCAACATTCACACACAAGGTTATTGCCACAAGATCAGATGATGAAAACGTGATTCCTATGTAACCAGAGCATCAGGACACGGTTTGGTCATCCGCATCTTCAGCTGGGGATCCGGACTCACTCTTCTCCGCAGGAGCTTCTTTGCTAAGGCTCTTGAGGCATTTATCGAGTCTCTTGATGCACAGTGTTATATCATCTCTGGTTATTCCAATAGCAGAGGCGGCGTTAAGGTACGGGCACGGATAGGCATCTGCGTGCGACATGAAGCCACGAAACGTGTGTCCGCTCACGGTCTGCTCCACACCCAGCGGGACGACCCTGCAATGAAATATTACACCAATGAACAAGTCTTGTGAAAAAAGGGCACTTAATAGTACTGAATGTGCACTTATAATCTTAAAAGTAGATTTTTTTTTTAAAAACTACTTACAGAAAATATCATAATAATGAAATAAAGGGCCACTTAAAAAAGTGCACTTTGTAATAATGTACAAATTGAACCCAGAATACAAACCGAATTTAGATGTACTTTACCTAACTAAGGGCATGTCATTTGGACAATAAATACAATGTTCTCCATTAATTGTGCCATCCTAATATTACCATTACAATGATTAATTTCTAGCCAGTGATGATCAATCAAACTGGTGCTCTAAAAGACTGATGAGGACACAGAGTCTCTCTGTTAAAGGCGATACACAGCGGTTATTTTCCAGCAGAGTTCAGTTGTCCTTGCTCTTTCTAAATTCACTGCAGACACTTCGGTGGGTCTTAAATTCTCCCGTCATATTTATTCACTGCGGATAGAGTGCATAGTCTGTGACAGAGTAAAAGCAGGTGGAGAGGATAATGCTACAGGATAAACCCTTGAGAATGACTCCCATTTAAATAATGAAAGCGGACAGCAGAAAGAAGCTTTCATCAATATTACAGCAGGTCAACTAGTGTCCAGCAGAACATATTAAAGGAATAGTTCAGCCAAAAATGATAAATTGCTGATTTTTGTAGTTTTTTTTAGTAGATGAGCATCTTCATGGGACCAGATTTGGATAAATGTAGCATTGCATCAGTGTCTCACCAATGGATGCTCTGCAGTGAATGGGTGCCGTCAGAATGAGAGTCCAAACAGCTGATAAAAACATCACAATAATCCACACCAATATCCAAAATCTGCGTGTTTGTATTAAACGATTAAACTTCAAACTGTCGTTTCTGACTTAAAAGTCCTCTATCTGTGATGATGCTTCCTCCACTGAAAAAAGTAATCTCATCTGAATCAGGAAAGAAATATGCACATATCGTTTACAAGAAAAAACAGATCTATAAATGGATTTTGATGTGATTAACAACACGGGATGAACTTTTCACTGAAGGAAGTGTTATTGTGGATTATGCACTGGTATTTTGGACAGAAGCAACAGTTTAATGTTAAAATGTCTTAATGATGGGTTTGTTATTACTTTTGGCTTCACAAGATATTAATTGATGGACCGGAGTCCATCCTGGCTTTTTATTGATATTATTATTGTGTGGTTTTTATCAGCTGTTTGGACTCTCATTCTGATGGCACCCATTCACTGCAGAGCATCCAACGGTGACAAGTGATGCAATGCTACATTTCTCCAAATCTGTTCTGACAAACTCATCTACATCTTGGATGACCTGAGAGTGCATTGTCAGCAAATATTCATTTTTGGCTGAACTATTCCTGTAAGAGAAGAGTAAAATATTGCTTTGGGATTTAACATTAAATCAGTCATCTAGTATAAGATATACTACATTGTAAGCTGTCATTTTTCTTAAAGGAAAACAAGCACATTTCTCTATCACAAAGTTAGGTTAGTTAGTGAGGCTATGTATTATATTACAAGAGACATACAATTAGGCATGTAGTCACAGTGGAGCATGTTTCTTCTCTACTTGAACACCTGTGTGAAGCTTAACATGACTGAGTTCACATCCACTAATATGTTTCTCATGTTTGCTTTAAAGTTAAAGTAGAGGTCAACAAATGCATACAGGTGACGGAGCGGTCAGCAGCTCACCTGGCTCCAGACACCTGTCTGGTGAAGAGCATTGAGCCCAGCTGCGTGACGGCTGCGGTGCCGTGAGTCTGGAGACGGTTCAGAGACATCGCTGGAGAGCACAGGACAACTCATCAGACTGCTTCTCAAACATTTGTATGGATTTAATAACATCTTCGGATATCATGACAACACTTTCCTTATTATAAAGAAGTGCACTTTAGCATACATTTAAAAAGAGTGTTTATCACAGAAATAATACTTAAGTGTGAACAATGTAATGCTTTCAGACACTTAATTACACGTTAATTGCAATAAAATGAAAATGTATTTCTTTACATTTATATCAAATGCAATTAGCTGAACTTTAGAGTGTTTTTTGACTCACTTAAGTAGGACTTAAGTATATATTTATATGCAATTTCATAATTACTTCTTGGAAATATGGTTAAAGTGCACTGCAAAGTGTACAAGCATTTATGATTAATAATTTCTGTTAAAATTTGAATGTTATGTTTTTTAAGTATATTTGTAATTACACATCTGTAGTGAGGTTGCATTTTAGTACATTTAAAATATATTAACTTTCTATGTAATGTTTTACATGTGCTTTAGTATGTTAGTCAACACATCAACATAAGTGAACTTTAAAATTAAAACTATTTAAAATGTACTTAAAATGAACTTTAATGTGATATTACAAAGGTCACTTTTTAAAACTGTACTTAAGTGTGTTAAGTCATGAAAATGTCTCTTTAAGTCACTTAAGCTGCCTTTCATTTTATTAACATTGTATTTTCTAAAAGTAGTTTTTAAAATATGCACTATATTGCCAAAAGTATTGGTCACTTCTAATGAAAGGTTTGACTACTTTAGTAATTTCCATGAGTGCAAATCTTAATGTTTAAGCATATAATGATATTCTAGGGAATTGTGTGCTTCTAATTTTATATCAACAGTTTGGACAGAACCCTTTTCTATTCTAACATGACAGTGTCTCTGTGTATAAGACAAGAATCAAAGAGAAATGATGATTCAGTCAGTGTGGAAGAACTTGACTGGTCTGCAGAAAGCAGCTGAACACCTCTGGTGTGACTTTAAATGAGCCACAAACTCATCACCAAACACCAATGACTTGTACATATGGGTACCGTCATTTCATACACTTCAAAACTGTTGCAACAGAGGTGGAAATACAATTTTTAAGTACATGAATTATGTTTCCATCTTTGTTGCCACAGTTTGTTAGCCTGGTTATACCAGTAGCCTGCTACTTCGCTTTGCATTGGTGTACCCGTAAGCCAATCACATAACGTTTGGTTATGACGCATGTTATGCGCCGGCTCAGCCGCCTCGAACTGAGCTGATGTCGAAATAAATTAACTTGTTGAAGTTAATAACCAAACCCGTGTATGCAAATTCACCATTTGTATGCGACGTGTGCCTCGTCAACGACAATGGCGACGAGGTTGTCTTGGTATACGGTTGATGCCAACATAGCTTGCCATTTTGGATTGAGAATCCAGGATTCGGATACCAAAAATAAGGCTGAACTTCCCCTCCATGATTTCTGGATCATTGTGCACGCCAAGCTGTGCAGCACACAGACCGAGTTTTGCTGCCTCCTTAACCTGATCGTCCATGAGGGCAACCAAGGGGGACACAATCACAATTATCGCCTTGCCGGACTTTGGCCTCCCCAGTTGCTCGCTGATGATCGGTAACAGTTGATAAATTAAACTTTTCCCAAAACCTGTCAGGAGTAGGGCCACAACATCACCTCCATTCAAAATGTGAACCAAACACTCTTCTTGTTCGGGCTTCAGTTGGCAAATGCCGGGAATATTCTCCACAACAGAGCGAATAGCATCCCGTGTCGTTTTAGATTTCCTAACCTAATCTACAATCTTAAATTCGGTGCTTAGCGTCTACGTCACGGCTCTCAGCCCGCCCTCTGTTCGGTTGTTGGACGGCTGGTGTGGAGCCGGAGATAATCTGGGAGCTGGTTTGCTATATCAAACCGAATACAGAAGCGAACTGAAATCAGAAGTACGAAGTCTGACGTAGTCAGGCTAACAGTTTGTAAGTGCCTTTTTCTCTTCTAAAGAAGGGGGTGTCTTATATAATGAATGTACAAGTCATTGGTGTTTGGTGATGAGTTTGTGGCTCATTTAAAGTCACACCAGAGGTGTTCAGCTGCTTTCTGCAGACCAGTCAAGTTCTTCCACACTGACTGAATCATCATTTCTCTTTGATTCTTGTCTTATACACAGAGACACTGTCATGTTAGAATAGAAAAGGGTTCTGTCCAAACTGTTGCTATAAAATTAGAAGCACACAATTCCCTAGAATATCATTATATGCTTAAACATTAAGATTTGTACTCATGGAAATTACTAAAGTAGTCAAACCTTTCATTAGAAGGGGTGACCCAATCACTTTTGGCAATATAGTGTATACTATATACACTTAAGTTTTAAAGCACACTTTTAAGTTTTAAAGCGCACATTAAATACATTAAGTGCACTTATTTTTTACAAGGATTATTGGCTGATAGCACCACAAGAACGCTCACAGTCCCAAGTGGCACACTTTTTCATACTGAAAATTTTAGTAGAACATGTTAATATAAAAAGTGCATTTTATATGTTGCACATCAAAACAAATATTCAGTCTAAATACATGGCCACTTTTAATAGAGGAAGATGCTCTGCTTGGCCAGATGGTGTAGTTACAGGATCTGCCAGCGGGGACTAACAGGCTCACGCTCACCAGCCAAACCCTGACTCTTCGGGGGACATGCATAATTTTTATTTACAGAGAAAATGTACTCCTGAAATCCTTGTTTTCTGAACTGTTACTCATATGACATTGCACTACACATGATGCATGACTCCTCACCCAGTGATATTGGATTGTGTGGCGTATGCAGCAGTCTCTCCCCGTGTCTCTCGGCTAGAGCGCTCAGCTCCTGCGCCAGGTGACCATACAGCTCCTGCGGGCCGTACAAAACTACAGTTATAAATAGCTCTCCACTCTACACAGCTCATTTCTTCTGTCGCACACTCTGTTTTCTGCTAATGTTGCATTTCTGTGTCTGCTGGCCTACAGTAAGCCCAGCACCTGCTTCCCTCTCCAGCCATCCCAGCTTTCTCCTGATGCGATCTGCAGCTGCTTTCCCATCTAAAGCTTTAGTATAATTGCATCACAGAATGAGAGCTGTGTTGGCAGAGCTGCGTCCACCACTGGGATCAATTACAAATGAACTGTAAGAGGCCCTAAGGTTATGGGCCCCTGTTATGATGCTGTTAGTAATACTTCTGAGATCTACAGTATGAAAACACAGAGTCCTTGAGGGTTCATAATATGTAGAAGCTAACATTACGCATATGAAATTCACCCTAGCAACCAGTTGGAAAACCCTAGCAACCAAATAGCAACAACCTAGCAAACACCCACAATACTCTAGAATTATGGCACCAAATTTTGCAGAAAAAAGGTATAAATATTGTTTACTTGGTGTATAATCACCCTTGTGAAAATTAAGTGTGCTTAATTGTATTGAATTTGTAGTGTACATACATCAAATCTTTTTTTCAATAAAACATGCAGATGTAATACTATTATAATAAAATAAAAGGCCAACTGAAATGTAAAGAGAGAGACGCTTTCATCACTTAAGTATACACTTAAGTACACGTTTAAAAAGTTTTACTTTAAAAACATTTTTAAATGGTAATAAATGTTGACTAAAGTATTGTAATACTTGATTATAATTTTAACTGTAGTGTTTTAATCGTCATTACAGTTAATATACTTTAAAAGTATTAAATTGCAACTGCATTACAAATGTGCAAAATACAAATATATTTAAATACATGACATACAAGTCTCAATAAAAAGTTACATTAACATATTTTAGTTTACCATAAGTGCTTTTAAGTACATTCAGCAGTACTTTAACCATATTATAAAGACAATAGAAATAATTATACACTTACATGATCACGTATTTAGGCTACATGACCAACTTAAGCGGGTCAAAAAAGCAGCTAATTGCATTTAATAGAAATGTAAACTATAATGATTTCCATTTATTTGCAATTAACATGCAATTAAGTGTCTCACAACATTACATTCAGTTCACACTTAAGTATATTCTTTTAAAATGCATTATTTCTGAAGTACTCTTTGTAAAAGTATGCTTTTTCACAAGGTTACAGTCCAGAAATTCATTCTCCTTTGGCTAAAACATGTTAGAAACGTACTTTGCCCACAGAGAACATCTTATCTAGTCAACAAAGAATGTAAATTATTAATAATCCGGATGCATTAGTAGTGAATCAATAAGCTCTGTAAGTTTCTCATCTCATGAACGGCTAATGGTGTTTTCCAGCATGTGCTGGAGTCTCATTGGGTAACGTTCACACCTGCCTCTATACCAGCGGCCTCAGTTAAACTTCCAATGGTGCCTCAGAATGACTTTCAATTACTTGAATTATACTAAATCTGACTTAAATTAAATTCTAAAACACAAAACAAAAATGTACATTGAAATCATATTTCCTTCATCCCCCCCCCCACTCAAATAACTAGTTTTTATTAGTGATCGACCGATATTGATTTTTTATAACCGATACCAATACCAATTATTTGCATGTTTATGTACCCGATAACCGATATGAAGAACCGATATTTATTTACTGTTATAAAGTAAATAAATAACTGAAGTAAGTCCATTCTTCACTTTGATTTTTCCTCCTTTCAGTCGTCTTAACAACAAAAAAAAAACTGTTGAAAATTAACATTTTCATGTAAAATGTAATCTTCAAATTACAACAATAAAAACATTTTATTTATAAAAAGCATCATCAGCAACACTGATATTAACAATAAGCAAAATAATGTCTAATGTTTTCAAATGGGGAAAATAAAGGACAGAAGTCATATCAGCTTCATTTTAAACTACAGTTTTAGGTTTATAAGCTGTTTAATAGACTAAAGAGTGAAGAATAATTCACTGGATAATATTCTCTGGAATATTGAAATAAGCTATAACAAACAAAACATCGTATTTTATTGCATTTCTTAACTGCATGTTTTATCAGAATTATTAAAATGTTTTTGTCATTCTAAATTATGAAAACTGCTGACAGCGCGGTTTATCTATTTACACAGAACTATACTCAAACTGCGATCGCTTGCGGAGATAATAAATAATTAATTTAGATAGAGATGTATTTATTTAGATGTTTATTGGTGAAATAATGGTTCTATAGTAAATGTTAATATAGTTTAGCGTGTTTCAAACAAGTGAATCTTGTATAAAGTTACATGCGGTGGCCGTGCTGGAGCTTCTCCTGAGTGAACAGTGTCCACTGCTCCAGGTGTGTGTGTGTGTGTGTGTGTGTGTGTGTGTGTGTCCACTGCTCCAAGTGTGTGTGTGTGTGTGTGTGTGTGTGTGTGTGTGTGTGTGTGTGTGTGTGTGTGTCCACTGCTCCAGTGTGTGTGTGTGTCCACTGCTCCAATGTGTGTGTGTGTGTGTGTGTCCATCCACTGCTCCAAGTGTGTGTGTCCACTGCTGTAGGTGTGTGTATGTGTGTCCACTGCTCCAGTGTGTGTGTGTGTGTGTGTGTGTTGTGTGTGTGTGTGTGTGACCACTGCTCCAGTGGTGTGTGTGTGTGTGTGTGTGTGTGTGTGTCCACTGCTCCAGTGTGTGTGTGTGTGTGTGTGTGTGTGTGTGGTCCACTGCTCCAAAATACAGAAAACAATTTCACTGCTGGTTATACTCTGTATAATTATGTATATGACAAAAAAAAAAAAATATTTTTTTAAAATTTTTACAAAACCGATATCCGATTATGGTAAAATGCTTAAATATCGGGAAAAATATCAGTAAACCGATATATTGGTCAATCTCTAGTTTTTATTTAATATTTCAACAGTCCCATTTTTGTTAATACAAATATTTTAGTTAATATAAAGGCAGCCTTAATTACATCAGAAATGCCAGATGAACAAACTAAAACAGAAAACTTTTTAGATGTATCACAAACTAATAAAAAATGACAAATGTAAAATATTGATCAAACTAAAAGTCTATAAATAATACTAAATTAACACTGAAACCACACAGCCATAATCCGAAGTTAATAAAAATTGAGTTTCAAAAGTGTTTTCACCTTTCTCTCAGCCAAGAGTTTCTTGTAGCCGCTGGCTCCCAGCGTGAGCAGCGTAATGAGGACGTCTAGAGACGGAGACGCAGAAGCTCGACCTGCACAAGAGCACATCATCTCAATCCTGTAGTGCATCAAAGAAACGCTTCTAGTACATAACCACAGTTGAGTACAAACATAACAGGGATGCATGGTGTATCGGTACCATTACAGTTTAGAAGAATTTAGCGGTATTGACTGATATTGCAAGTTTATGCATGCTTATTTTTTGCATCTAGGTTAGCTTCTAATCGTTTAATCTTTAAAAGCACAAATAATTTAATAACAAAACCTCAAAACGAAGATACATTTGTTTTCATCCTGTACAATATAACAGTTATCAGTTTTTTAAAGATTGTAGCGGTAATGACAGATGTTGCATGTTTATGGTTTATGCATGCTCATATTTGCATTTAGATATGCATCTAATGCTTAATCTTTAAAAGCACAAATAATTTAATAACAAAACCTCCAAACGAATATAATTTGTTTTCATCTTGTACAATATAACAGTAATCAGTTTTTTAAAGATTGTAGCGGTAAGGACAGATGTTGCATGTTTATATTTATGCTCATATTTGCATTTAGATATGCATCTAATTCTTAATCTTTAAAAGCACAAATAATTTAATAACAAAATACAATGTTGTGTTGCATACATTCACAACATTTAAAGTAAGCGATTTTAGTTGTTAATATTATTTAAAAAAACTAACTGTATAAAATGTTATCTGCCATAACATGAAAATAATAATCTGTTTATTGCTGTCAGCATGAATTTTAATACGGTTGCATCCCTGATCGTGATGCGTGTACAGTACTTGGATTTGATAACCTCTGCAGTAAAAATCTTTTCATAAACCGTATTCATTTTCTGTTTTCAAGAGTTGCAAATGAGGATGTATTTTAGTGAACTATCATCAGGCAATCTGAAAAACTGCAGCAGAGCTGACGTAACAATGGACCAGATTGTAAGTGCGTCCCCCCCGTCTAACTGTCTCTAGCACACTCAGAGGATCAATATTAGGAGGAGTATTTGGGGTTTCCTCTGCAGTGCAGAGAAAGGTGGGAGGGATACAGTATGCAGGAGCCAGCAGAGACAAAAACTCCTCCGCGATCGCTAGAGACAGCTTATGCAGGAGGAATATTACTGTATGAACTGAGAAATGCACTCAGAACATATTCAGCATGTTTTACCTTCAGAGATCAAAGCATGCAAGTATCTCTTCACCCTTTAACATGTCTTTAGGAAACCAGGGTGAAATTAGGGTAAAATTCTGAAAAAATGGCAAAATTGCAATACAGGGCATCAAGGCTTGCAAATTTTCACCACTATTTTTTTGATACGCCAAGTGAACGTTTTGAATTTGCCACACAATACAGCACAAATAATTATTGTAATACCAGTAAAGATGCAAGAAAAGGATTTAAGAAAAGTTCACATCAAAGCATATTTTAAATATAATGTAACACTAGGGCTGGGCGGTATATCGAGTTTGTACGATATATTTTTATAAGAGATACGGTATGAAGCAATACCGTTAATATAGAGTTTGATACGAGCGCATACGAAAATAACATCGATAGGGAGGAGGACACAGATTGAACTGCTGCGGAGAAAGTGCATAATACACTTTGTTCTAAACATGTGACAAGCTTTATATGAAGGGCTATAAAAAACTCGTAAAATATAGCCTATAAAGTAGTATAGTAGCCTATAACTAAATAAGTAATTATAATATAGTATAGTTTATAGTTTCAGTTTAAACCGGCTCGCACTTGTCAGATGCTCTAACAGAGATGTGCTCTTTTCCTAAATGCATAACTTACTTATTCTCCATCTGTAAATGTTAGAGAGCCATGGAAATATGTCCATTTTGCTGTCAGAAGTGCATGAGCTTCTGCTTTTGCGATTCTCCGCTAAACTCCACAGACGTCCAGAACGAGCGCCGCCGCGTGCATGGCGCGCCAAACAGACAGAGCACAATGAAATAGGAGCGCAATAACTCTGACTAAAATATACATTTTGCTGAAATATTTGTAGTTGGAAAATATAAATGTGACTTTTGTAGAACTTTAAACCTACAAGTAAGTGTATTTGTATGATAGCACTCACTGTAATTGGGTAATCAAAACAGCCTTTTTACTCAAGTCTGTGCTTTTTTACTTTCATTTTTAGTTTAGTGAATTTAACTTCTGCTTTAAAACCATTGTTTATGTTTTTAGATTACAATGTTAGAATGTTATGTGGTTTTAACCCTTTTTTGCACATTATATACCTACATGGTAACATTCACTTTAATTGTTTAATCCAAATACAAAATACCGAGATATATACCGCACGCAAATCAGCCAAAAAATACCGAGATATGAGTTTTTGCTCATATCGCTCAGCCTTATGTAACACTACAAATAAAATGTGATAATATCACTTAATTTAACATTATATTGTTACATCAATGAGACAATAACGATGAAACGGCACAGAAAACAGCTGAAAAGAGTTGATTCATTTATTGAATAGGCTTTGTGTGAGAACAATAGGAAAAACTTTGACTCATAATGCCCAGCATTGCATTTTTGCTCAAGCTTTTTCCCATCACTAGACAGGTAGAAATTAAATAAAATATTTTTTTGTGTCAGATACTAACTCTGTAAATAAGTGCATTTCCTCCTAAAGTGATAAGTAGTCATATGGCTGATGCATTTTGTGACTCTAGTGAGATGCGGCATGTAATTTCTTACCCAGAAAAGATGATGTTGTGTAAATTTCATAATGTCGCCACATTGTTTTTATCCACATAGTTATTGAGTATTTTTGTATTGTACTCTTCAATTGTATCTGCAACTAAACGCATACAGATTTCAGAAAGACGTTGTGCATCGATCACTCCTCTATAACATGTTTACAGAGAACAAGCATACCTGGATACATCTTACTGATCTCCTGAATGAAGCTCTCATCAAACCCTGCGATGATGGCACCGCCAACTGGGACCATGAAGTTTTTATCAAGACTTTGGACAAAGGCATCGATTCTCCCAACGCGAGCTCCCTAGAAAACACTTCCTCAGCCAACTCGCTTCCACTGAAGTAAAGCACAGTGTGTTTCAAAAAAGATGACATGTTACCTGCTGAATAAGGTGCATACACTTGGATGACTGTATTCCATACGCATTATTGACTATATGGGGAATATCATGCTTGGCGCACAGAACAGCAAGCTCCTCGAGCCTGTAAACAACAAAATAAATCGATTTTAAATCAATTAAATACATTTACAAAATCCAAGCATTTTTGTTTAAGGCCTCCATTAATTCATGCATGAATAAATAAATAAAATACATAGTCAAACCAAAAATTATCAGTTCAAGTTGAGCTTTATTGTCATTCCGCTATGTGTGGACAACAGTGGGATGAGATGTCGTGCCTCACAGGACCACGGTGCTACATAAATACAGACATACAACACAGTAAAAACAGTATAAACCTATAAACAACTAACAAGCTTTGCATACATATGCTATATATGGTTTACCTATACATAAACTAAAAAAAATAATAAAAAATACACTGTCTTACTGATCTCCTGAATGAAGCTCTCATCAGTCTTTTGTGGGAATGTACCCAATGGTGTGTGAAAGTGCTAGTGATAGAGGCGATGTGTTGCACAGGTGGCTTGTGCAGCCCGCTCACCTGTGCTGCACACTTGAATTGCACAAAAATAACAGTTTTTTCCTGTGATGAGTGTGTGTGTGTGTGTGTGGGGGGGGGGGGGTAGTCCATGTTTCAGGATTAGGGTTTTTTTGGGTTTCAAGAGGGGCGTGTGATGTTTGGACAAGTCTGGCGAGCGGGGATACTCTGGTACCGTCTCGAGGGTAGGAGCTGGAAGAGACTGTGGGAGGGGTGGGTGTGGTCCCAACTTTTTGCTTTGCGAGCATCGTGTAAGGAAAATATCCCAGGATGGAGGGAGAGGGGCACCAAATTTTTGCAGCGGTGTTCACTGTCCGCTGGAGGGTCTTGCGGTCTTCCTCAGTTCCCGTACCAACAGTGATCGCTGGTCACACGCTCCAATGGTACCCCTGTAGAAGGTGAAGTAAAGCACAGTGTGTTTCAAAAAAGATGACATGTTACCTGCTGAATGAGGTGCATACACTTGCCACTTCCCTCTGATGTTTCATCATTGTTGCTGATGTATGTGTTCCATATGTGGTTGGAGCTGAATGGAGTATTGACTGAAGAGCAGCGGGCTGAGCACACAGCCCTGTGGCACCTGGCTCAGTGTGGTAGTGCTAGGGTTGTGGCCGACACATGAGGTCTTCCAGTTAGAAAGTCCAGGATCCAATTACAGAGGAGTTGTTAAGGCACAGGTTTAATTTATTGATGAGCTGTTGTGGGATTATTGTGTTGATGCTGACTGAAGCGATGAAAGCATTCTCCTCGAGCCTGTAAACAACAAAATAAATCGATTTTAAATCATTTTTTTGGTACCGGTTAATCGTTGTGGATGAGACATGTGGGGATGACTGCCTGGCTACGAGGTGTTGAAGATATCTGTTAAATCTGTCAGCTGTGCAGCACATTTTCAGTGCGCGGCCAGGTATATTGTCAGGACCCGCAGCCTTGCGTGGGTTAATCCTAGATAGGGTCTTCCTTACGTCGGCTGGAGACAGACAGAGTGCTGGTCGTTGGGAGGTGTGGGAAGTTTTGTGCAGGTGTGTCGTTCTGCATTTCAAACTGTGAATAAATAAATAAAAGGCCTGTGGCGGGGGCTTGTAGTCATGGTCTAGTTGCAAACCAAAATTATTCAGACACCAGATATCATTTGTGATATTTTTGTTACTAGTAGGTGCAGGCCACTATAGTTCATTTATGTGAGGATAGCAAAATAAAGTAAACTGACTTATTTTACCCAAAAACACTTCATACAGTGGACTTCCAGTAAACCGGACAAATATGGGATCAAAAATTATTTTGACCTGACCGTGTTTTGCTGACGTGTTTTTCTTTAATTGCACATTTTTTGCACCTTTTTCCACAATTAAGCATTGCTTGGTAATTGGATCTAAAGCGGTATTATCTAATTGTGTCTTACATTTAACAGCTGACAGCCGAATTCATCACATACCTTTCTATCAAAGTTATGAATTTATTCTGACACGGTTTAACTCGTCATATTTGATTGACCATTTTCTAAACAACAGTGAATAAACTGATAATATGAGAAATGTTGAAGGTGTCTGAATACATTTTGGTTTGACTGTACATACATAAATAAGAGAAAAAATATAATATGAGAGTAAATAATGAGAGAATTATTATTATTATTATTAGGGGAGGCTATTCTTTAATACATGCCTCCAGAAACATCATCCAAGCCAAATGTTTATAGTAAAGGGTCTATTTTCTGAGTGGTTTTGACCTGCCTGTCAGGGACTCGTGGAGCGAAACAGGAAGTGGTGGAGTGGACACACAGGATGTTATGAGCTCCCAGCTCCTCGATCTTCCTCTGCACTTCCTCCAGGTTTGTTCTCAGCTCATCTCCTTCCAGCACGTTCTCGATCACCACGGCCTCAAAGCCTTTCAGATGGAAAACTATTACACTTCTCTTCTTCACTAATGTACGTTAAGCACACGAAGGGCAACTACAACATACTGTATGCGTCTAAATGACTTTTCTTATGAGTAGAGAAAATAAAATGCAGAAACTATTTCCACTGAGAAATCGCTAGTAAATTAGTAAAAGAAACATCAAGTTACACCGAGTTAAATGAGAAATTGAGGCAGAAAGACCAAAATGGTATTTGCTTGTAAAACATGTAAGGAATAATTGACGACGGGCCGTTGAATTATTAGAAAAATAATTATTATTTTTAATAGCATTATTTTTATAATAATTCAACGGCTCGGAGTCAATTATTCCGCTTATACTTGGGTTGCCACACCTCAAGACCTCGATCAGATGATATATTTCAAGGCATTCGTCCAGTTTTTCTACTTCAATCGCTATTGTGAGTATTTTTTTGTGTTAGTCACTTAATCACATAAATTGACTAAAACTGAAAATGTAATATATATATATATATATATATATATCAAATGAAAGCTCAAATGAAGGCAAAAGTACTGTCATCCATGAGTGTACACATTTTATTATGAACAATTAAAATCAGCACATAAAGTTAGATCAGATTATGGTAAGATTTGTGTTTTGGCTCTCCAGTAAAATCCTTTCTGGTTCTCACCCCCCGATATATACTGTAATAGCATGTAATTAATCCTAAAGTATCAGTGGTTGAAACGGTCTGCACTTACCAGCCGTCAGCATGGATTTGAAACAGGACTTCTGGTCGATGCGAGGCCAGAGGATGTAGCGCGCTCCGGGCCTCCTGTGTCTCAGTGCGAGGAAACACAGCGTCAGACTCATTCCTGTGGCCATGGGGACCACGAAACACGAGGACACGCTCCTGACACCTGTCAAAACAGAAACCACACTGGACTACAACCACGTCATCAAATAACAGACACAGACCTGGGCTATTACCACTGACTTACAACCACCTGTGGCCACTGGGGACCACAGACCTGGGCTATTACCACTGACTGCAACTACAACCACAGATCAAATAACAGACACAGACCTGGGCTATTACCACTGACTGCAACTACAACCACAGATCAAATAACAGACACAGACCTGGGCTATTACCACTGACTGCAACTACAACCACAGATCAAATAACAGACACAGACCTGACTGCAACTACAACCACAGATAAAATAACAGACACAGACCTGGGCTATTACCACTGACTGCAACTACAACCACAGATCAAATAACAGACACAGACCTGGGCTATTACCACAAATAACAGACACAGACTGGGCAACTACAACCACAGATCAAATAACAGACACAGACCTGGGCTATTACCACTGACTGGGACTACAACCACAGCCAAATAACAGACACAGACCTGGGCTATTACCACTGACTGGGACTACAACCACAGGTCAAATAACAGACACAGACTGGGCTTTCACAAATGACTGGGACTACAACCACACTGGGACTACAACCACAGATCAAATAACAGACACAGACCTGGGCTATTACCACTGACTGCAACTACAACCACAGGTCAAATAACAGACACAGACCTGGGCTATTACCACTGACTGGGACTACAACCACAGGTCAAATAACAGACACAGACCTGGGCTATTACCACTGACTGGGACTACAACCACAGATCAAATAACAGACACAGACCTGGGCTATTACCACTGACTGGGACTACAACCACAGGTCAAATAACAGACACAGACCTGGGACTGGGACTACAACCACAGGTCAAATAACAGACACAGACCTGGGCTATTACCACTGACTGGGACTACAACCACAGGTCAAATAACAGACACAGACCTGGGCTATTACCACTGACTGGGACTACAACCACAGATCAAATAACAGACACAGACCTGGGCTATTACCACTGACTGGGGATCAAATAACAGACACAGACCTGGGCTATTACCACTGACTGACAAATAACAGACACAGACCTGGGCATTACCACTGACTGGGGATCAAATAACAGACACAGACCTGGGCTATTACCACTGACTGGAACTACAACCACAGGTCAAATAACAGACACAGACCTGGGCTATTACCACTGACTGGGACTACAACCACAGATCAAATAACAGACACAGACCTGGGCTATTACCACTGACTGGGACTACAACCACAGGTCAAATAACAGACACAGACCTGGGCTATTACCACTGACTGGGACTACAACCACAGATCAAATAACAGACACAGACCTGGGCTATTACCACTGACTGCAACTACAACCACAGATCAAATAACAGACACAGACCTGGGCTATTACCACTGACTGCAACTACAACCACAGATCAAATAACAGACACAGACCTGCTATTACCACTGACTGCAACTACAACCACAGATCAAATAACAGACACAGACCTGGGCTATTATCACTGACTGCAACTACAACCACAGATCAAATAACAGACACAGACCTGGGCTATTACCACTGACTGCAACTACAACCACAGATCAAATAACAGACACAGACCTGGGCTATTACCACTGACTGGGACTACAACCACAGGTCAAATAACAGACACAGACCTGGGCTATTATCACTGACTGGGACTACAACCACAGTCAAATAACAGGACACAGACTGACTGGGGACTACAACCACTGGGGATCAAATAACAGACACAGACCTGGCTATTACCACTGACTGGGACTGGGAGGTGACTAATCACAGATCAAATCACAGCTATTTGAGACAGGTCTATTATTTTTTTTACACTGGGACATGGGGGGCTATTATGCGACTGGTGATTAACCACATTTTCTACTGACTGAGAGAGGAAAAACTGCAGTAGATTGGTGCCATATTTTAGTGTCATAGATGAAAAACAATGCAGTGAATGTACATGAAAATTTTAGGTCTAATGAGGTTCAAAGGTGGCATGAGTGAAATTAAATTCATAGAATCATGTGGACATTAATGTTTTTAATTCATATGACATTTGCTTTTAGAGATGCACAACAGCTCAGCTGTTACTTTATTTGTAACTATTTCAGTTGATGATATAGAGCAAAATCATGCAGTACTTGTTTATTGATCTGTTGTATTAAATCAATATATCACATTTGCAAACTCCCCTCTATAATTATTATTAATAGCTGTCACTCCTCCTTATCGCGATCTGTGGGCGCAGAGAAATTAAGAGCGCATGAGTGAGTTCAAGACTCAAAAGCACGTGCAAATGTGATACATCAGTCAGAACCTGGGAATGAGTATAATTACAATCCCCGCCGCGCAAATTCAAGTTCTTCTCTGCTGTTCTCTGCTAAAAACCCGACTGTGAGATGCATGCTAGCGGCGATACTATGTTGTCAGATGAGCTGCAGCCGAGGCGGGATGATTGGTGGTGCCAGCAGCAGAACAACAACAGTGCGCTACATGTTTCCTACATGTTTCTTTCTTCCCTCAGTAATCCCTGAAACAACGTTAAAACAACAATTATGATATTATCGCAGACGATATGTGACCCTCTCTGTGAAAACCCAGCTAAAGTCATTTATGTGTGATTTGCTGTTTTCTACAAAATATCATCCTTCATGTGGTAAAGTACATTCTGTGATATTTTAACCTTTATATTTTTAATATTGACTGAGTAAGGCCATGTCAAAGATTGAAATCATAGTGTAATTAATGGAAGAAATCAAGCTTTGATGCTTGTTATCTCATAATTAGATTTTGAGACTTTAGCCTGGATGTCACGTATACATCGCACACCCCTAGGAGACGTAGAAAAGCCACCTGTAATGTCTCCGGGCCACCAGACCGGAGGCGACCCGGCCCTCTCGCTCGCCCACACCACAGTTCCCCAAGAAGTTGTTGCTGTCCATGACTGCCAGCTCGTTCAGAAAGAGCTCGATGGTGCTCTCACTCCACCCCTCCTCTGGACATTTGCCCTGCGAGAAACCAGAAACCTGACGGTCACGGCAAGCACCGTTTATACACTGCCATAACGGTAAGAATAGATATTTTAAAATTGCAGTTTAAAAGACGTGTGCAACTCATTTTGGCTACAGAACTTTTACACCATAACATATTTCACATGTGAATCTACACATCTTAAACATTATGGTTTTTAAAGGTAAAGACAGAGTATTTTTTCACAAAATTTTTTTTTTTTTTAATAACTTTTATTGTTATAAAAAAGTCAAATTGTGTAATATTTTAAGCGATTTTAAGAAATGTAATGACTCTTTCAGGAAAGTGTGCTTAATTTGTACTGAATGTACTGCACTTCAAATCTTACGTATAATTTTAAAATACTGTACTTTCAGATTATATAAGATTAATGAAATAAAAGGCCACTTAAGCGACTTAAAGAGATGCTTTAATGACAGTTTCTTAACACACTCAAGTACACTTAAAAATAAACTTGCATAAATATCACATTTAAGTACATTTTAAATCGTTATTTTAATAGTCTTTTGTCGGAAAGCACACTTATTTTGACGTGTTGACTAACAAACTAAAGCACATGTAAAGGACTTGATCATCATTTTAACTTAAGTTAAATATTCTTTATTAAGGTGTAATTACAAATATATTTAAATTCAAGACAAACAAGTTTCAATAGAAATGACATGTACTGCTGTCAAACGATTAATCGCATCCAAAATAAAAGTTTATTTTGCATAATATATGTATGTGTACTGTGTATATTTATTGTGCATATATAAATACACTCACATACACGTATATATTTAAGAAAAAATATGTTATATATATTTTATACATCTATATATAATATAAATTATATTCAAATAAATATATACATGTAAATACTTTCAAAATATATACTGTATGTGTGTATTTATATATACGCAGTACACATAAAAGTAAACTTTTATTTTGTATGTGATTAACCTTTTCTGAATATTGGTCATTAGATGAATTTGCCTTTTCAGACTAAAGTCTTTCAGATATTAATTAAGTGTCTAAAATGAGCACATTTTACAAAAGGTCAACTATTTTAAAAGATTATAACCTTTTCGGTTACACTATTTTAAGATGTCCTTGTTATGCATTTAAGTACTGAGTAATATTAATTAACTACATGTACTTACTATATGGTTAGGATTACCGTTACTTGCATGCAATTATGCATAATTTTGTTTATTATAATAGTAAGTACACGCAACTTAAGTAACAGGGACAGCTTAAAATAAAGTGTAACTATATATTTAAAAAAAAACTGTATTTGCACATTTTGCAGATAATATATTATTATTTAATAAAATTACACATAAAAACACACTTTATTTACTTAATTTTTTTAAGTGGGTCAAAAAGCTCTCTAAAGTTCAGATAAATGCATTTAATATAAATTTCGACTATAATACATTTTCCTTTAATTATAATCGGCATGCAATTATGCGTCTGAAAACATTACATTCAGTTAGTACTTGTAAATTAATTTTAATAATAAACCATAGTGGTTAATTATTGTAAGGGAGGCAGTAAAAGTTAGCCAGATTACATAACCTTTCACAGTTACAGTAACTGTGTATTTCATCAGCTTGTTTAGACTAATAATATCCACAATAAACAAAAATATCTCAGAGCAAACATTGATAAATATGTCCCAGACATGTTCGTCACTTAGTAAACATTTTCTGCGTTTATTTGCAGCGCGCGTCTTTATTGGTTTAAACTGGGAGTGTTGCAGCGCGTGCTGTCAAATTGATGATGTTTTCTTAATTTGCATGCGTTTTCATTTGCAGCGCGTTGAGCTCTCTCGGCCACCGTACACAGTAGTTAAGACCACCTAATATAAAGTAGGACCCATTATTTTCATATTAAAGTAGTGCTGTCAAACTATTACCGATTATATTTATTATGTATATATAAATACACACACTTGTACACATATATATTTCAGAAAGATATGTTATGTTTATATATTAAATATATTTATTTATAATCAGTGCTGTCAAACGATTAAATCGTATCCAAAATAAGTGTTTATTTACGTAATATATATTTATATGCGTGTACTGTGTATATTTATTATGTATATATAAATACACACACATGCACGTATATATTTAAGCGAAATATGTTATGTTTATATTTTAAATATATTTTTATATAATATAAATTACATTAATATAAATATTTTCAAAATGTATATGTGTGTATTTATATATACACATAATAAATATACACAGTACACATATATATTATGCAAATAAAAACGTGTATGCACCTTTTCTGAATATTGGTCATTAGATGACTTTGCTTTCTCAGACTAAAGTATTTCAGATATTAATGAGGTGTATTAAATGAGCCAGGCTTCACACGGACGAGCACACGTCATTAACAGTCATTATGAAGTCACCTGCTGCAGCAGCAGTCTGATGAGCTGCTCGTGCCCGCGCCGCGCCTGCAGGCCCTGCCGCACGTACGAGGAGGACACCAGCCTCTCGCTCAGGCTGAAGATCTCGCTGTTCATCTCGCTGCAGCTGTCCTCAGAGAAGCGTCTGCTGTGAGTCTGTCTGAACAGAGGCTGTTACGCTACGGAGAAGCAGATGTGAGGTTGTCTAGTCAGCACGAGTTTCAAATCGATCAGACTACTAACTGTACTGTTTACTTCCGGGTTTAAACTCCTCCTTTTGGTCACGTCTTAATTTCAAAGTAAAAGTCCCCGACATACGCGCACACACGACACGTACTGTTTCAATGCAGTCATTATATCCTCCTGAGAACCAGACCAAAATAGCTTTGTGAATGTAGTATTTATTCACGTCATTACATTGTTTAAATTCTAAACAACAAAATTACATGAAAAAAATACTAAATGTTAATTTTCAATTTTTTATTATGCGCTAAAGCTGTGCTTCCCAAACCTGTCCTGGAGGACCCCCTGTCCTGCACCTTTTGTATGACTGCAAGAACTAAATAGTTTTTTTCTGTTTAGGGAGACATACAAAATGTGCAGGACAGGTTTGGGAAGCACTGCTCTAAAGTTTAGAGTCTAAACTTTTTTTGTATTGATATTTTACTCATATTTTATTCTATGCCCTCTGTAGAGGACACTAAGAATTCGCCACACAATTTAAAAATAAATTTGATGTCTATTCATGACATTTTTAGTAATAAAATCGCATGAATAGACATCAAAAAGCAAAAACAACGGGATAAAAAAACCACCAATCAGTTTTTAGGTTTCAGGATTTTTTATACCAAACTTTGTTAAAGGATGATTCTCAACTATGTTATAAAATATATAACAGAATTATTTGAGATACCATTTTGTTTTATGCAATGTGTGTGTAAAAATTTCCATAAACTGTTTTTTTCCCCATTAAACACGGTGTATATATCTAATTTGCATATTAATGTGTTGTTGGGAGAGCGTGTTGAAAAAAGAATGGTCATAATGGGATTAATAATTGGCCAGATTTTCATAATATCTAATATTTTATAAGACTATTGATATATAATACATTTCCTCTTCAACTGTTTTGTCTCCCAAAATGCGTAATAAACGTGCTTTTAAGTCCCGGTGTCCTCTACAGTGGACATGTATGAAACAATGTCCTGTTTCATAACAGGAAGCCATATTTTGATTCGAAACCCCATACAATTTTTATTCATGCCATTTTTAACCCCATAACATTTTCATGAGATGTTAATTTATGACAAACAATTAGAAAATATAATTATATTTTTCATACAGATGTACCATGTATCACTAAATGAACGTCAGCCATCTTTAAAGCCCAAGCAGAGGGCATCTCTGAAAAGCTCTGTACAGGACATCCAGCCTTAAAACTGTGACATGTGAGAAATACACTCAAATATAATATCCTCTACAGACACAAAAACCCCACAGCTGGGTCCCATGTTTATTATTATTCTCAAAACTTGAAAATGCATCTATATC
>CM049798.1:28304608-28384608 GCA_027422405.1 Ptychobarbus kaznakovi | reverse complement strand
TTAAGTTATATTAACTTCAAATGTAACATCAAATAACACGCTACTGTTAAAATTATAATCAAGTACTTTACATGTGCTTTAGTGTGTTAGTCAACACATCAATATAAGTGCACTTATTCAAAGCACAACAAAAGATTATTAAAACATGATGATTTTACAGTTAAACTTTTAATTTGACATTATTACTAAGTGCACTTTTACTTGTGTACTTAAGTGTGTTAAGAAAGTATATCTCTTTAAGTCACTTAAGTTGCCTTTTATTTAATTAAAGTTATATTATCTACAGTATGGCAGTACAGTATTAAAAAAAATGACTTAGGATCTTTAGTACACTACATGTGCATTTAACACACTTAAGCACACTTCTACCGTGACAAGGGACATCACTGGAAGCTCGTTTTTCTCCCATACATGTAGCTTCCAGACAGAAATTGATCATCTTGTCCAAGACATCAACATTATATTTCTCTATCTTTTTTAACCTAAGCAACTAATTTATGCATAAATGTCTCCGTAAATGATTTTGTAGAAACACTAGATGACGTGTAGTGAAGTCTCACCAGCAGGAAGGGCCCTTTAGCCGCCCAATCTCTAGAGCTTCCCGATCCGTACTCTTTGCCAGCCAGAATCAAAAGAGGATGACCAGCCTGCTGGTATTTCTCTGCAGCATCAAAGACATCCATCTGGGGAAAAACAAACACACACACATATGTGACCCTGGAGCACAAAACCAGTCTTAAGTCGCTGGGGTATATTTGTAGCAATAGCCAACAATACATTTTATGGGTCAAAATAATACATTTTTCTTTCATGCCAAAAATCATTATGATATTAAGTAAAGATCATGTTCCAAGAAGATATTTTGTAAATATTTCAATATTACACCCAATATTGCACCCTCAAAAAAACCATACATCAATAGAAAGCTTATTTGAGATGTATACATAGTCTGAAATCTGAACAATTAAAAAAAAATTGACCCTTATAACTGATTTTGGGTCCAGGATCACATATGATAAAAACATACCTTTTTGCACAACAATCTTATATTAACTTTTAATATAAATATTTTTTTATACATTTATATATATTATTTGACACATTGTTATAATATTAGAGTGTCATACCGTCTCCCCAGTAGGAAGGTAGATGGTACATGGTGCTTGCTTGTTTATGAACTTGTTAAGAAGGCGGATGTTGGCAAATGTGCCTCGAGCCATGACTGCATCGTTCCCTCGACGAGAACCATACGAGTTAAACTCTCTCGATGCGAGTCTAGGATTAGAAACAATATTTAATTACCCATCATATCTCATTTTAAAGACGATATAGAACTTTATTGCACTCAACTATTTATGTCACACCAGATCTCACAGAGACAGGTGTGTACCAGCTTGAATTATTGAGTACGTCTCACCCGCGGTTGTTCAGGTATCGTGCCGCAGGACTGTTACGAGCAATGTTTCCAGCGGGCGAGATGTGGTCCGTGGTCACAGAATCTCCTAAATTGAGCAGCACATACGCGTCTGTTATGGACTCTGGTGTCTGCAGCTCCCGGGTCTAAAAATGTAACAACAGCAAAGAAACTTATGTTTACAGTTCTTGCCAAACCTTGTGAAAAAGAAGTGTACTTAACTGTGTTTAATGTGCACTTGAAGAGTACTTCAAATCTTAAAGGTATATTTTTTAAACTCTGTATTTACCCAGGTGAAAAACAAGTACACTTGCATAATGTACTTAAAGTGCTCTATTTTCGCGCACTAATTTTGTTTGTACTTAATATACTAAAAATGATCCTGAATGACGATAAACTTAAGATCATGTAAGTGTACTCAACTGTGCTATTTTAAGACACCATGAATATGAACTAAAATGCACTTTTACCATACTATCTTTGTATTTAAAATGTATTTAGCTGCCACTTGCAGTCCATCTTTCATTCACTAGTACACTTAAGTATACTGCAAGTGGTAGCTAAATACATTTTTTTAAATACAAAGATAGTATGTTAAAAGTGCATTTTAGTTCATATTCATGGTGTCTTAAAATAGCACAGTTGAGTACACTTACATGATCTTAAGTTTATCTTAAGAAGTACTAAAGGATAATTTTTAGTATATTAAGTACAAAATTAGTGCGCAAAAATAGAGCACTTTAAGTACATTATATAAGTGCACTTGTTTTTCACCTGGGTACATATGAAGAGTTTATTTGCAAAAACAAATAACTCCATTTTTTTATCAGGTTTTTTATTATGCTATCATGTTTTTGTGTTTTATCGAGTTGGTTAGCTGTATTTTTTGTGTTCTTTTAACTTAATTAAAAGAAAAGACTGAAAAGTGCACAATGAAAAAAGATGATTTTTGGAAACTGTTAAAAATGGAGTTATCTGTTTTTGCAAATTAACTCTTCATATAATGTTAATGAAATAAAAGGTCACTTAAGTGACTTAAAATATATATTTTCATTACTGTTTCTTAACACACTTAAGAACACTTTTAAAATGTAATAATGTCAAATTAAAATTTTACTTTAAAGTACATTTTAAGTCATGTTATGTTATATGTTAGATTATGTTTCAATAGTCTTTTGTCGAGCTTTAAAGAATTGCACTTATTTTGACATACTTAAGCACATGCAAAGTACTTGATAATTTTAAATTTATTCAGGATTACATTTAAAGTTAATATATTTCAAATGTACTAAATTGCAACTTTATAGTAACAAATATATTTAAATACATGACAAACAATAGAAATGACAGTAAAGTAAATTTTAGTTAATCATAAATGCTTGTCAGTACATTAAGCAGTACTTTAACCATATTTCAAAGACAACATAATTAATAAAGAAATTACATATAAAATATATACTTAAGTGGATCAAAAACCATTGAGCTATTTTTGCATTCAATACAAATGTAACCTATAATACACTTCCATTTAACATGCAAGTAAGTGACTGAAAACATTACATTCATTTGACACATAAATATATACTATTATTTAAAAAATTAGTACTTTTTTATTTAACATACACTAAAATACCCTTCTTTTCTTAGGGTATAGGTATACAACTTAACTCTCAGACAAAAAAACTAAACAAAACCGTATACAATACCAGTCCATCAAAGAAAGGAGGGGATTTTATGTAAGTAGAATTGGGATCCCAGGTGTACAGCTTGTCAGAAGGAGCTTTCAGGGAGTTCCAGCGTTCATTCACCGTCTATTCATGAAAATAGACAGACACACTATGGTTTAATTTACTATATATACACTTTTAAAACAAAGAACTAATGGTGTTTTTGTTATACAGACACGGTTTTGATTTGATTTGGTTTATAGGTCAACAGTACCTCAACTTTCTCATAGATCTCCTTAAACATGGCAGGAATGACAAACTGTCTCTCCACCGCCTGGATTTCCTCCCGCATGGGCCAGATGTCCCTCAGGAAAACCTCTTTTCCCTGGGAGTTCACAGCTGGATGGAGACAGACCAAGAAACATTGAGGGAGAACCAACCATTGGTGAGATTAAACTCCTGGTAAATATAACTCACCCAAAGGCTCTTTTTCAAAATCGATTCTCACTGTGCCTGCTATAGCGTAGGCAATGACCAGAGGAGGAGAGGCCAGGTAATTGGCTCGTGTGTTGGGATGGACGCGACCCTCAAAGTTTCTGTTCCCAGACAGGACACCCGCAGCAACCAAATCACCCTGAGGCAGAAAGAAATCACTAAAACTGCTCTAAATCTGAAAACATTATCCAAAAACATTATAAAATGAAGAGTAAACGCTTGTTTACCTGAGTAATCGCCTCTACAACCGGCTCTGGAAGAGGTCCACTGTTTCCAATGCAGGTCATGCAGCCGTAACCAACAACCTCGAAACTAAAGATGCACAAATAATATATATTTATATACACATATATAAACACGTGTTGTTGTCGTTAAACTATTACAAATCTTTAATTTTGGCTTTGCTACTTGAATATACGTTGAAAAACTACACAAAAACCTAAACGAAAATCTGAAATGTTGCCTTGGCAACTAACTGTTCTAAAGAATTTTAGTTAAGTACTAAAACGACTAATTTTAGTTAAGTACTAAAACGACAAATGTTAGTTAAGTGCTAAAACGACTCATTTTAGCTAAGTGCTAAAACGACTCATTTTAACTAAGTGCTAAAACGACTCATTTTAGCTAAGTGCTAAAACGACTCATTTTAGCTAAGTGCTAAAACGACTCATTTTAGCTAAGTGCTAAAACGTCTAATTTTCGTTAAGTGCTAAAACGACTAATTTTAGTTTAAGTGCTAAAACGACTAATTTTAGTTAAGTCCTAAAACGACTAATTTTAGTTAAGTACTAAAACGACTCATTTTAGTTAAGTACTAAAGACTCATTTTAGTTAAGTACTAAAACGACTCATTTTAGTTAAGTACTAAAACGACTCATTTTCGTTAAGTACTAAAACGACTCATTTTCGTTAAGAACTAATACGACTCATTTTAGTTAAGAACTAAAACGACTCATTTTAGTTAAGTACTAAAAGGACTCATTTTAGTTAAGTACTAAAAGGACTCATTTTAGTTAAGTACTAAAAGGACTCATTTTAGTTAAGTACTAAAAGGACTCATTTTAGTTAAGTACTAAAAGGACTCATTTTCGTTAAGTACTAAAAGGACTCATTTTCGTTAAGTACTAAAAGGACTCATTTTCGTTAAGTACTCGATTTTCGTTAAGTACTACTCATTTTCGTTAAGTACTAAAAGGACTCATTTTCGTTAAGTACTAAAACGACTCATTTTAGTTAAGTACTAAAACGACTAATTTTCGTTAAGTACTAAAACGACTAAAACTACTTTACTAAACTGTACTAAAACCGAAATAAAATTGTATTAAAGATAAATAGAAATATATATTTAAAAAAAGACAAAAGCTAAAATATTAAACTTAACTAAATTAAATAAAATAAGTTCAAGTTGAAGAAATAAAATAATAGGCTGAAAATTTAAAAAATAAAACTCAACATAAAAATTAAAGCTAATTAAAATACTATAATAGTATATAAATAATACTGAAAATAGCACTGGGGCTGTTCGCTACTTTCCCGTTATTTTTCTATGTAAACACGTGCTAAACAGACGTGTATGATCGTTGCACTGGCGTCTTGCACATTTAAGACTAAAAATTATTTCAACTTTTACCTGTTGCACCACTCAACAATGTCAGACCCAAAACAGTGGACCAATCAGACAACAATGCAAGTTTTTTTTTTTACAGTAGCTAGTTGGCATGGCAACTTTTTTATTTGACGCCAACATGATGAAGAAGGCATTCTGCACTGTGCTTTTATTAAAACCATTCCTGAGTTTTGGATGACATGACTAACCAGCGGACCGATCTCGTTCACAGCATCTATAAGTTGTTATGGTCGTTCTGAAAAGCCTGAGGAAAGTCTGTCATCAAAGTATTTCTGTATAATTGTCTTACACGACTGTGTTCCCAAACAGCAGCATCCGCCTCCGAACGCAGTGACAGCATTTATTGTGTCTCGTCTGCTCTCTCTGAGGCACAAATAATTTATATCATATATGAAAACTATTATATTCAGTGGCTTCTTAGTGATATTTAGTGCCACAGTTTACCAGGAAGTGACGATTTTGTTCTCTTTGACTCGTTGGATGGAAACGGTGCTTTATTCGCATGTGTTTTATGCGATATTCCAGTTTTGCGCATAAGTTAAATTCGAATCTTTGGATGGAAACATAGCTAGTGATGAGGTCCTCACCCTAACTGTGAGAGGAAGTCCATGACGCCGCTCTCTTTAAGGTAGTATGTGACGACTCCGCTGCCTGGAGACAGACTGGTCTTTATGTACGGCTTGACACTGAGACCAGCCTTTACAGCCTTCTGCGCCAAGAGACCTGACAGAGATAAAGAAATAGTTACATTACTGTAGAAAAAAACATACTGCTGTAAAGTGACAAAATACATTTGGAGGTTGTTAACATATATGACCCTGGACCACAAAACCAGTCATAAGACTGAAGAAATTATTCACACATCTGAATAAATAATCTTTCCATTGATGTATGGTTTGTTATGATAAGACAATATTTGAAAATCTGGAATCTGAGGATGCAAAAAAATCTAAATATTGAGAAAATCACCTTTAAAGTTGTTCAAATTAAGTTCTTAGCAATGCATATTAATAATCAAAAATTAAGTTTTAATATATTTATGGTAGGAAATTCACAAAATATCTTCATGGAACATGATCTTTACTTAATATCCTAATGATTTTTGGCATAAAAGAAAAATCTATAATTTTGACCCATACAATGTATTTTGGGCTATTGCTACAAATATACCCCAGCGACTTATGACTGGTTTTGTGCTCCAGGGTCACATATTTATAATGAGCCTCTAAGTCATGGGATCTCAACTGGTGGGTCACGACACAAAAATGGGTAACAGGTCTGTTCTGAAAAACGAATGGCAAATATATGAGGCTTAACCTTAGCTTTAGTTCCTCCACAGTATTTTGGCACAAATGTATCTGTGAGTTGGTAAAAGCTGCCAAATAAGACAGATGCAAACACAGATGGGTGCACAACATGCCCACATCCTCAAAAACCATAAACAAAGCATGCAAGGTAAAAGAAAACAATCTAGACTACATTAAATATGGCTTCACTTGAAGCAAGATTTAAAAATATATATATCATGCTTTGGTAAAATCATAATCATGACAATTATCAAAATCAAAATTAATTATTTTTTTTACATTTTGTGATTTACTAAGTCATAATTGTAAGAAAAAAAATATAATTATTTAATATTATGTCATACTTTTGACTGCAATAATGACTCACAATTTTGACATTTTGTCATATTTATTACATAAAATGTAGTAATCTCATAATTTTGACTTTTCATATAATAATTATGACTGTCACAATTTCAACTTTTTATGTCATAATTGTGACTTTTTGTGTATGTCAGTGTTTAACCTTTATTTGTTAAAATTGACTGTTTGTGTTATATTATTACAATGTTTATATTTTTAACATGTGAGTCAAAGTTAACTCGAATCAAGAATAAACATGACTTTTGTTAACCACAATGTGTTTTACATCGTTGCATGAAACCACTGAAATTAAGAGACATTTAAAAACTAAAACCAAGATTTTATATTCTCCTTTTCAGCGTCTGTCAAATGTTGCATTTTGCCCAGTTCATGGAAATTATACTAAATTAAAATGTTTAATTGAAATATAAAATGTGTATTTAATTTTTTAAGAGTAAGTAATTACTCAAAATAGATACTGAAATATATATAAGTCAAATAAAAATGAAATCATTAAGAAGAATTTAAAGAGTCACATGGACAACTTTCATGCTGTTTTTGGAGCCCCGTTTCCATACACTTATGAAATATGGAAAAAGCCTCTGATAACCATCTTTTTCAGTTACACAGGAAAATACTACAACATGTGCTTCAGGTGCCATGTAGCCTCCCTGTGGACAGACTTGTACCTGCTCCCAGCATGACTGAGGGGTTACTGGTGTTGGTACAGCTGGTAATGGCAGCGATGACCACGGATCCGTGAGACAGTGAATACTCTGCTCCGTTAAACTGGAACGGCACTTGTGCATCATGACGCTCAGGAGCCACCTGGAATCCTTTAAAGCCTTGCTGTAGACGACAACACACACACACACACACACACACACACAGACACAGACACAGACACAGACACACAGACACCACACACACACACCACACACACACACACACACACACAGACACACACACACACAGTAATGAACATGGAAACAACCTATGAGATCAAAATCGGACTATGATGCATTTTATGACGTCACTGTTATGCTCATGTATATTAGCTTTGAGGCCTTCTTCAGTCTAGCGTGCTCCTAAAAGTTAACAAAATGAACTGTTTAAACACTTAACGTCTTTCAAAAGGAAATATGCTGAGGAAATGTGCTTCCAAACATACTGACATAAGAAAAAAAATCTAATTTGGCAAATCATGATTATGATACAAAACTAATATTTTTTTAAAAGTTGTCATTTTTTGTCATAATGTCAGGCTTTGTGTCAGTTTTGACTTTTTATAATAATTTTGACCATCATTAGACTAATTTGACTTTATTTCATAATTTTGTCACAATTTTTACTTTTATGTCATAATTGTGATTTAATTTCATCATTTTTATGTCAGTTTCAATTTATGTCAGATTTTATGTAAATAATTATTGCATAAGAATGTTGACTGTCATTAAAAAAAAATTTGTCAATCATGACTATGTCTTAATCTTTTACTTTCCTCATGATATTTATGACTATTTCATAATCTTGTTACAATGACTCACTATTTCAACTTGTGTTGTACCCGAGACATTTTGTCATAATTGTGATTGTGTTCAACTTTGATTTAATGTCAGACTTTTTATGTGAATAATTATGACTTTGTCACAACTTGGATTTATGTTGCTTGTTTTTGTCATAACTTTGAGCTATATCAAGTATGACTACTGTATTTATTTAACATTTTGACCATCAAAGACTTGTCATAATTATAACTTTTATTTCATAATTTCGACTTCATATCTCAGAATTTCAACTTGTATCTCAATTATGATTTATGTCATAAATACATGATTTTCAATTTGGTAGAAATATGCCTCTGCTCATCCTGTGATTCATGGGGTTGCTCATCTTCTAGTTTAGTGATCACAGTGTTCATTTTTACTCTTCAAAGTACTGATTAATTGAAAGTCAGTCGTGTCAGACACATTATTATGACTTCACTATACTTTATATTCAGTGTAAGTTATGGAGCTGAACTACCAGTCTTTTTGAATGCTGCATTATCTCTAGATTCAAAGGGAAAGTGTGTCCTGTGGTGTTTTCCCAGGTGTTTCTGGGACATGTACCTTGGCCTTTAAACACTCTTCAAAGTCCTGCTTCATCTCTGATACAGCCACTTTGTCCTGTGGCCGCTTGGGACCGCTGCAGCAGGGGACGACCGTACTGAGGTCCAACTCAACAACCTGCGTGAGAGAGAACGAGAGACTAATTAACAACAATGATCCTCAGACATGAGTACATTTAGCAGAAAGAGTTCAGAGAACTAGTGAGAGTATCTTCACCAGCTAATAAAATGGTTTTAAGTCGGTTACTTCTATCTTTTGCTGTAGTGTGTCAATGATCCTCAGTAACAACAGTGAGATTTTTGAGATGAGTCAGTCGTCTGGAGTTAGCAGAACAAAGAGATCTAAATCAGTTACTTCTATCTTTTGCTGTAGTGTCTCCGCGACGTAAATATCGAGACTCCAAACAGCTCCTGACTCTTCAAGTGCACCGACAGAAGCTGCTTTAAACACAAAGGATGCTCACATCGTTGATTTAATTTAGTTGATAGAAGGTAATTGATAAAGAAAATCTATTCATGCTAAAATTATACGAGCACTAACAGTATCATTTTACAGCATTTTTACACAGAAACCTCCTAAAACCTTTAACTCTGCTCACTGTAGCTTTGCAGGAGGTTTCTTGAAGCGTCTCGGAGACACAGTTCCTCTGGATTGAGTTTGTTCGGTTTCTTCATGTCACTCCAGACAGACTGATGATGATCAGATCAGATCTCTAAAATCTCACTGGATTGTTACAATTAATGGCTAAATTAATGAATGTTTGGAAATGTAAACTGATATTTCCTACCGACACACTACAGCAAAAGATAGAAGTAACTAACTTAAAACCATTTTTAGCTGCTGAAGATACTAGTGTTGTAATAATGTTGGCTGTGTATCTGTGAACAGCAGATGTGTGGGTTGAGTTTTGGTACCTGAGTGAACTGTGGATCTTGAGCGGTGTTGCTGTAGTCTCTGAACATGTCCACCGCTTTCAGATACTTCTCTATGTAACTCAGCTTCTCAGTGTCCCTCCCTTAAAAACACATGAATAAGACATGTCAACTCTGTAGAGAAAGTAAAGCAAGTCCACCTTCCTGACCACAGCAGACTGTAGGTCCTCTTAGGAAACATAAGTGCACTTAATTGTATTGAGTGTGCATCTGCAGTGTACTTGTTTAAAACTGTACTTGCCAGCTAATATAATATTAATGAAACAAAAGCCACTTAAGTGACTTAAAGACAGACACTTGCATGACTGTTTCTGAACACACTTAAGTACACTTTTAAAAAGTGCACTTTGAAATAATGTCATATTAAGTTTTACTTTAAAATACATTTTAAATCATTGTTTTAATAATCTTTAGTCGTGCTTTAAAGTAGTACACTTATTATGATGTTACATTTAAAGTTAATATATTTTAAAACTAAATTTCAACTTCATCATTACAAATGTGTAATTACAAATACATTACATGCATGTTTCTATAGAAATTAAACTAAAGTATATTTTAGTTAACCAAGAATGAATTGTCAGTACATTCAGCAGTACTTTAACCATACTTCAAAGACAACATAAGTAATTATGAAATTAAAATAAATATGTACACAAGTGGATAAAAAAGCACTCTAAAGTTCAACTAACTGCATTTAATATAAACTTAAACTATAATTTTAATTGCAATTAACATGCAAACATTTTTTATGAAACATTACATTAAGTTAGCGCTTACGTATATTCTTTTAAGGTATATTATTTCAATAATAAGTGTTATTTTTACAAGTATGCTGAAGTGTACTTCTTTTTAACAAGGGTTAGAAGCTTTTAAAGCTGATCAGGGACAGGTTTCCCTACCCGTCTGTTTCAGGTATTGAATGCTGATCTGGTCTACAGGGAAGAAGGCAGCCGTGGCTCCATACTCGGGGCACATGTTGGCGATGGTGGCGCGGTCAGCGATGGACAGCTGAGCAACACCAGGCCCGAAAAACTCCACAAATTTTCCAACCACACCAACCTGCCGCAGATGCTGAGCACAGAAAGCATACAGTAAAACAAAGCAACATTTCTTAACCCTTGTGATACCATTTGGACATTTTAGTCATTTTCGTTTTTATCATTTTGCCTACATTACATACATTATGGCACATAATACATACATACATTTTGGCACAGGTGTGTATTTTTATTGGTATTTTAATATGTCACCCCTTTTCCTTTAATAAATCTATTTTGCACTAGGTACAAAAAATAGTTCCTCTGAGGACCTTTTGGACAAAAATGTCCCCATTGGAAAACTGCTATTTTTAATCGCTGTGTCATTTAAAGTCTGTGTGAACCGGAAGTTTGCGACTATATATATATTGCGAATATTGAATGAGGGAAATAAAGGGCATGGCTTGTTTTTCTCCTGCGAATTGATTTGATGTAGTAAAGTAGGCGTTTCATTCTGAAATTAACACTGACATATGGAGGGGCGTGGTTAAGGATGTCACGCTCATGCCCAAGCCGTCAAACTGATGTCATGAGAGAAGGCCCATCATTTTAGCGGGGAGGAGCATTTTCAGATTTGGATTAAAGATCATGAAGGCAAACTATTTTTTTTTGTGGATTGAATTTATGGATGAATTGTTCACCAAAAAAATAACAATGTGCGCTAACAAAATAAATATGGTCAATTTTGATTTCACACAGACTTTAACTGTAAAATGGTGCAATTTTTGTAAATAGGCTTTCATTCTGTTGGCAAGGCTTCAAAATGATCTTTTTTTACTATTTTGCCATTTTTTCAGGTTTGGTCTATAAAGCAAATACTCGCTTTACTCCTGTTTTCTGCTTCTGCATATTATAGAGCCATTTAGTTAAATAATGCAGATATAATTGTGTGGGTGTGTTGGTATAGATGTCAGAGTGTGGTTTGTATGTATCATAAAATAAGATGTGTGTGTGTGTGTGTTTGTAATATTTGAGAGAGAAACTCTACTGTAAATCACAAACCCAAGCACTGTGTCCACCAGCAGAGTTTTGCTGCATCTAAACGGGGAAACTTTGGTACTGCACCCAAACAAAATCTCACCGAAAGCTCATTTTTTGAGATATCAACCTCAAATTTGGAGCACAACTTGTTTAGATTTATGGATTTGATTTTCTAGCAGGATTAGAGTTCAAAATGTTTCATAAAATATATATTTTATATAAAATATTGTTCATAAATCATTTTCATAAACTTAAACCTGTAGAACCTTTTTTTGTTTCACTTTTTAAACTTTTTTTACTTCAACAATAATCTGCCATGGGTCTTCTTTAAAATGAGACCAAACTTAAGTCAATTTTAAAAAATGATGACCGTTTGTTGACATGGACATTTTTGTCCACTATGTGTAATTTTGTTTCATTGATGCACAAGGGTTTCTTAAAAGCAAACCAAAGTCACCGTAAGATTCAGATCTGGCACGGCTTGCATACCTTGGTGACTGTAAGCACTATGTCAGTGGAGGTGATGTATTTGTTGGGCGTGCCCTGTAGTTTGTAGCCGATGACCTCTGGCAGCACCATGCTGATCGGCTGACCCAACATGACCGCCTCCGCCTCGATACCTCCAACACCTGCTCGGAGAGAACGGAGCTTAAACCTCAGCTCCACATTAGCCGTTTATCACTGAACTTATAATGTCCTTCTCTTTATTTACAAGCCCAGCACAGATACACAAGTTAATATCCATCCATTAACAAAAATAAGGTGTCCTTGTTACACGTTACATGCCCTTACTATTACAATAACAATTAATTATGCATAATCACATGCAACTAACCCCAAACCAAACCCTAATTCTAACGCTAACCATATAGTATGTAGTCAATTCATATTACTCAGTACTTAAATGTATAATTACACTGTAACAAGGACACCTTAAAATAGTTTAACCAAAAATAATGTTGATATTATGACATACAAAGTCATGAAACAAGTTTTTGACATTCTGACATGTTGAAATTGTCATAATTAAAATGCATGTATTATGATTGTACGCATAATGTCAATATTATGAGATACAATATCAAAGTTATGACATAAGCCAAAATTAAATATGACATTATGACAAATATGGCATTATGACGTAATATAAAATGTCAAAATTATGAGCTACTAAGTCAAAATTACAAGATTAAAATTTGAAATAATAATAAGTGACATGCATTATGACCTATCCATGAAATTTCATACATTATGAGATAGTAAGTCCTAACTATGGCATAATTAGAAATGATGAGATAAGTCATAATTATGAAACGAAAGTTGAAATGTGACATGTGATGACTTATACATAACATATAAAAATTATGAGACACCAAGTCATAATTATGAGATAAAAAGTCAAAATTGTCATAAGTATGACATGCAATATGAATAAAATATCAAAATTCAATTTTATCTCATCTGAAATAATTATGAGATAAAAAGTCTAAATAAAAAGTAAAATTGTCATAGTATGTATGATAATGTCATTATTATGAGATAAAAAAAATAATCATAATGGCCTATTATGGCAAACTATACATAAAATGAGATTATAAAAATCTAAATTGTCATAAGTATGATATGATATCTCATAATGTCATTATTATGAGATAAAAAGTTGTAATCTTCATAATTACGCCTGAACTATTATGGCCTATACATAAAATCATAGTTATGTCAACTTGGTATATATAAACATTTTATGTCTATTATAACTATGTCATAATGTCATAATACCTAATGTCATAATCTCAATTCATTATGATTTAAAGCCCATTCAAGCCAAAAACAAATGTAAAGGTAACTAAAAATATGATTTGAAGTAATGACACTTCTGGATGAGTTTCACTCACCCCAGCCCAGCACCCCCAGCCCATCAATCATGGTAGTGTGCGAGTCCGTCCCCACCAGACTGTCAGGGTAGTAGTAGCCCTCCTGCTCAAACACGACCCTGGCCAGGTATTCCAGATTGACCTGATGGACTATTCCTGATCCCGGAGGAATGATCCGCATGTTCCGGAACGCTTTAGAACCCCACTGTGGACCCATACAATTAGTTCTCAAGCAATCTTCATCGTCATATCAAATATGTGACCCTGGACCACAAAACCAGTCACAAGGGTAAAGTAAAATGAATGCATCTGAAAGCTGAATAATTAAGCTTTCCATTGATGTATGGTTTGTTATGATCGGACAATATTTGTCTGAGATACGACTATTTGAAAATCTGGAATCTGAGGGTGTAAAGAAATTTGGCAAATTACGCTACGGCACGTATATTATTGCACTGGTTGGCTGTTGACTGCAAGCAGACAGAGTGTCAATCAATGCATTGGAGAATACGGCGAACTTAAATAAAGAAACACAGTTGCTTGTCAGATTTTCCTAACAAGCAACTATATTTTTAAATAAGCTCAAAAAACTGCGACCAGGTATTTTTTCACACAACTTTACAAAAAAAGAAGCCCAAAGACGCGTATAATAAGCGGACTTGGCAACTGTGGTCACGAGACTGGCTGGGAATGCACAGATATAGCCTCAGATTGACTTTCATTCAGTGTGTGGTGCTTGGCGCTGAGATATCAGACAGCGAGGATCTTGAAGCTGGTTCCTGCTGATTCGCTGTCAGATGTGTTTTGTTTTTAAGATGTATTTCTAAATCACAGAAACATAAATAAACTGCAACGGAGGAATTACATTTCTTATGTGACCCTGGCCAGGTCTAGCTGATTAAATCAGGGATTTTTTTGTTTAGTTTTTTTGTCTAATTGGGGTCTGTGGAAATATTTAGAGAAAAAAAACGTTATATATATGTATTCATAATCATATATTTGACATTAAATATGTGACCCTGGACCACAAAACCAGTCATAAGGGTTTTTTGTTTTATTGAGATTAGTACATCATCTGAAAGCTGAATAAATCATATTTCCATTGATGTATGGTTTGTTATGATAGGACAATATTTTAAAATCTGGAATCTGAGGAAGCAAAAAAATCTAAATATTGAGAAAATCATCTTTAAAGTTGCCCAAATGAAGTTCTTAGCAATGCATATTACTAATATTATTTTTTATATATATATATATTTACTGTAGAAAATTTACAAAATATCTTCATGGAACAAGAAGAAAGAAAAATGATAATTTTGACCCATACAATGTATTGTTGGCTATTGCTACAAATATACCCCAGCGACTTCAGACATAAGACTCAAATACAGAAGGGGAAAATTACCTTCAAAAACTCAAATCGTTCTCTGTTCCTTTCAAATTCAAGGTCTTGGTTTTTCTGAAGGCTGTCAGACCTTTAAGAACATAAAAGGTAATGAACTTTTGTACTGAACAGTTAAAATCATCATACACTTGTCACCAGAGAGCACATTTTAAGACAAGCACTCCGAGTGACATTTTAGATTTAGTTTTTAGTTGTGACAGTAACATTTTGGAAGTTCATAAGAAATTTAAGCAATGAAAATAAAACATTTAAACAGCTACACTCATGAAAATAATAGTAGTATATAGTAATAATGCCCAGTGGCATGCTATTTTCATGGCATCTATTTAAAGCACAAAATACTATTTAAAATACCACACAAACAAACACGAGTACACATTATTACATTTACACTTATGATAAAGAAGTGTGCTTAATTGAACTGAATGTGCACTTGTAGTGTAACAAAACTATACTTGCTATAACTTAAGATAATAAATATTAAAATTTAAAGTCATTAAAATCATATGTTATATAATATAAAATAATCTTAAATCGTGCTTTAAAGAAGTACACTTATTCGGATGTGTTGACTGAACATACTAAAGCACATTCAAAGCACTTCATTATAATTTTAACTGTAGTGTGTTATTCAATATTACGTTTAAGTTAATATATTTTAAATGTACAAAATATTAGCAACTTTAGATACATGACATACAAGTTTCAATAGAAATGACATTAAAGTATATTTAGTTTACCATAAATGCATGTCAGTAAATTCAGCAGCACACGTTAACCATACAGCATTTCAGAGACAAACAAAATAATTACGAAATTATATAAAAATATGTTCTTTAGTGCTACTTAAGTGGGTCAAAAAGCACTTAAAATTCATCCAACTTCATTTAATATAACTCAAACTATAATACATTTTAATTTAATTGCAATTAAGTGCAATAGCAAGTGCAATTTAGTATTCTGAAGCTAAACTCATTACAATAGATTGCACAGATTCTTTTAAACAACCCAAAAGGTAAAATACTCTTTTTAAAAGTATGCTTAAGTGTACTTTGTGATTAAGCACTCTTGATTTAGACTAAAGAGATTAAATAACATTCTCAATTGTAGAAGGTAAATACTCGGGGGCATGAAAACTCAGCACATGACAACAAAGTCTGGTCTAAATGACAGACAAACAGCTTTTGTGAAAATATTTTACATCTCTGTTCAATAGCAAAGACCTACTTTCTGTTGAAGTCGACCTGAATGGAATGATCTATGACAAGGTCTGCCGGACACACTGGATTAATCTTCTCCGGGTCGCCCTGTAATTTTTTCACCGCATCACGCATGGCTGCAAAGTCAACCACTGCGCACACCTGCTGTCAAACTGACAAAGAGACACCTGTCTGGACCAACAGAAACCACAGAAGACAGTGTCGAAAAAAAGTCTGTCAGTTTTCGGAGCTGATTAAATAAGATTTCCATTGATGTATGGTTTGTTATGATAGGACAATATTTGGCTGAGATGAAAATCTGGAATCTGAGGAAGCAAAAAAATCTAAATATTGAGAAAATCATCTTTAAAGTTGTCCAAATTAAGTTCTTAGCAATGCATATTACTAATCAAAAATTAAGTTTTGATATATTTATGGTAGGAAATGTACAAAATATCTTCATGGAACATGATCTTAATGTCCTAATGATTTTTGGCATAAAAGAAAAATTGATAATTTTGACCCATACAAAGTATTTTGGGCTATTGCTACAAATATACCCCAGCGACTTAAGACTGGTTTTGTGCTCCAGGATCACATATATACCAGATGCAAGTTATGGAGATCCAGTCAAAACCTACGTGAAGTCTTGCAAGATGACGCGGGCCGGTCTGAAAGGCACCTCCACGGTCTGACTCTGCGTCACCTTCCAGTTGAGGATCTTCTCCACGTCCTCCTTCTTCACCAGGAACTCATCACAGTTCCTCACCGCAGACTCCAGCAGCACACGGATGGAGAAGGGAAGCTGGTCTTCAGAGAGGAACACAGGTGGAGGCAAGTCATTTCTAGGGCTGGGCCATAAATCCATAGGCTAACAGAGATTATCATGCAATATACATTTCCTCGATAAACGATATGAAGAGTTTCGATAAATGTTCTATATACAGTTTATGAGGTATTTATCATAGATTTACTGTAGTAGCACTAACTGCACCATGGTGTTGTGTCAGAAATGTGGGTATTCGTCTCAAATTTTATTGGAGCACAAAACCAGTCATAAGTCGCTGGGGTATATTTGTAGCAATAGCCAAAAATACATTGTATGGGTCAAAATTATAGATCTTTCTTTTATGCCAAAAATCATTAGGATATTAAGAACATGTTCCATGAAGATATTTTGTAAATGTCCTACCGTAAATATATCAAAACTTAATTTTTGATTAGTAATATGCATTGCTAAGAACTTAATTTGAACAAATTTAAAGATGATTTTCTCAATATTTAGATTTTTTTGCATCCTCAGATTCCAGAATTTCAATATTTCCAAATATCAACTATCATAACAAACCATACATCAATGGAAAGCTTATTTATTCAGCTTTCAGGTGATGTATAAATCCCAATTTAAAAAAAATTACCCTTATGACTGGTTTTGTGCTCCAGGGTCACATATTATTAATGTATACATGTATTAAATGTATTGAAGGAGGAGTAATATATTTAACAGTGCTGTCAAATGATTAATCGCATCCAAAATAAAAGCTTTTGTTTACATAAGATATGTGTGTGTACTGTGTTTATTTATTATGTATATACAAATACATATATATTTTTGAAAATATTGACATTCATATAATTTGTATTATACATAATATATATATACATAAAAAAAATCTTAATTATATACATGCATGTATGTGTATTTATATATACATAATAAATATACATAGTACAAACATATATATTAAGTAAACAAAAACTTTTATTTTGGATGTGACTAATCGCGATTAATCGTTTGACAGCACTAATTATTACAGTATTTTTGTGATAGCGTTTATGCTAAATGTATTTAGACTACTGTTTTTCATACAAACACCTAGAAGCAATATTACATTTATACCATGGTATTGCTATATTTGTGTTTTAACTGTGATTATAATGATCTAATTATAGGCTCCTATGGAAGACCAATGGTTTAAACAAATACCTCAAACAGTCCGAATAATTGAATGATATGAGGTTCGCTACAATTTTTACAGATATGACTGATTTTGATAATGAACATAAATCAAGATTTGCATCCTAACTCAAGCTAATATCAAATGTGTATTTATAAGAGACAAAAAAATGTTTTATTATTAATATTTTGAGGCAAAACAAACCTGTTTCTTGATTTGAAACAATATTACTCGTTAGAACGTGCAGAACTAAGAAATATTTTTTTTCTATCAAGATATTTACTTTAAGGACAAATGACTGGAATAGTGTAAAAATTCAAGTGTTTGTCATAAATGCTAAATTATTTGACCATAAATAATAGTTAAAAACCATAATTAACCGTCTGGTGTTTACAACTTACACACTGGAAGCAAAAATCTGGCTTTAAACTTGAAATAAATAAAAATATGACGTTTATCGTGATAATTATCGATATGAAAAAAAAATATTGTGATCATTTTTTGGCCATATTGCCCAGCCTTAGTCATTTCCAAAACAATATCCCTGCCAGAAGCACAGTTGCTGTAACTTTTAAATCAACAAGGCATGATTACAAAACACAGTCTCACCATATCTGGGGTCTTTGAGCTTTTTAAGGTTGAAGAACTTGTGGTCGGGCTTCTGGGGGTCCAGAGGCTCAATGATGTGTGCATAAGGGTTCGTCATAACTAAAAACACGCTTGCTCACTGCACACTCTTGAACCTTTAGTTGAGAGGAAGAGAGAAAATATTAACTTGCTGAATTCAATAATAAAACACCTTTTTTTGAACATTGTATTAAATGTAAACTTGTAGAGTGCTTTAAATATTAAATATACATTTATGAAATAAAAGACCACTTAAAGGCAGGGTATGTAATTTTTCAAAAACGTTGTAGAAAACTGAGTCAGGGCCGAGTCCCAAAACAAGCTCGTAGCCAATCAGCAGTAAGGGGCGTGTCTACTCGTGATATTGAGGAGAGAGCGTTCAGTGAACACATCTGATGAAATGGCACACGTTGCGTTCCCAGATGAACGTTATAATAAACTTACAACAACTTGCAGAGATGGAGTTTGAGATGCTCCACATGTAAAAGATAACAGTTTATGTGGAGCTACTGTGAACGGAGCCACTGTGACGCACGTACTTAACCTACACGCATGTGAATAATTAAAGCGCATATAATTATTTAATTAAATCATAGCGTTTGTGAATTCCCAATTATGCTTAATTGTGATTTTTAAATGGGTTTAATAAATCATGCAGCCTTGGAAAACAGTCTAATAATATGTTTTATGGATTCTCGTCCGTGAAATGCGCCACTTCTGGTATTTTGCCGGTTTGTCGGCGTGAGCAAAATGAAGTCGACGATTTTTAAAAATCGACTAGTCGCGACAACTCGACAAATCGCGACAGCCCTAGTACTTACCATGTAACAAAGTTATGGAACAGCCTGTAATTAGAGTTTCTAATTATGTAGATGTAATAGACAGCTACTGTTACACATATGTATCAGACCGAGTCTGTTACAACAGCTACTTATGTAACCAAAAGATCGTTACGTGTGTTGCAGACTTTATACAACGTAATTATAAATGCTAGTTCACAGACATAAACTACTTAAAATAAAGTGTATCAAGATTGTACTTAAGTGTACTTCACGTGTATATATACTGTACACCTTATCCAGCTGTACCTTAGTTTGATCTAACCCACCAGTACACAGCTTAAATACATGTAATACCTAATTACATTACAATTACTTAATATTACACAGGCATAAACTACTTAAAATAAAGTGTATCAAGATTGTACTTAAGTGTACTTCACGTGTATCTATACTGTACCTTATCCAGCTATACCTTTGTTTGATCTAACCCACCAGTACACAGCTTAAATACATGTAATACCTTTCTAATGACATTACAATTACATAATATTACACAGGCATAAACTACTTAAAATAAATTTATCAAGATTGTACTTAAGTGTACTTCATGTGTATCTATACTGTACCTTATCCAGCTGCACCTTAGTTTGATTTAACCCACCAGTACACTGCTAAAATACATGTAATACCTTTCTAATTACATAATATTACACAGGTATAAGCTACTTAAAATAAAGTGTATCAAGATTGTACTTAAGTGTACTTCATGTGCACCTATACTGTACACCTTATCCAGCTATACCTTTGTTTGATCTAACCCACCAGTGCACAGCTTAAATACATGTAATTAATTTCTAATGACATTACAATTACATAATATTACACAGGCATAAACTACTTAAAATAAAGTGTATCAAGATTGTACTTAAGTGTACTTCATGTGCACCTATACTGTACACCTTATCCAGCTTTACCTTTGTTTAATCTAACCCACCAGTGCACAGCTTAAATACATGTAATTCCTTTCTAATGACATTACAATTACATAATATTACACAGGCATAAACTACTTTAAGTGTATCAAGATTGTACTTAAGTGTACTTCATGTGCATCTATACTGTACCTTATCCAGCTGCACCTTAGTTTGATCTAACCCACCAGTACACAGCTTAAATACATGTAATACCTTTCTAATGACATTACAATTACATAATATTACACAGGCATAAACTACTTAAAGTGTATCAAGATTGTACTTAAGTGTACTTCATGTGCATCTATACTGTACACCTTATCCAGCTGTACCTTAGTTTGATCTAACCCACCAGTGCACAGCTTAAATACATGTAATACCTTTCTAATGACATTACAATTACATAATATTACACAGGCATAAACTACTTAAAATAAAGTGTATCAAAATTGTACTTAAGTGTACTTCATGTGCATCTATACTGTACACCTTATCCAGCTGTACCTTAGTTTGATCTAACCCACCAGTGCACAGCTTAAATACATGTAATACCTTTCTAATGACATTACAATTACATAATATTACACAGACATAAACTACTTAAAATAAAGTGTATCAAAATTGTACTTAAGTGTACTTCATGTACATATATACTGTACCTTATCCAGCTGCACCTTAGTTTGATTTAACCCACCAGTGCACAGCTTAAATACATGTAATAACTTTCTAATTACATTACAATTACATAATATTATAAAGGCATAAACTACTTAAAGTGTATCAAGATTGTACTTAAGCGTACAAGTAGCTGTGTAACAGACTCGGTCTGATACATATGTGTAACAGTAGCTGTCTATTACATCTGCATAGTTACAAACTCTAATTACAGGCTGTTTCATAACTTAGTGACATGGTAATTATATTTTATTTCATGTAAGTACAATGGCTACTACTAAGTACTTAACTAGGTAATTACTCTGTATTGTGACACCTTAAAATAAAGTATTACCTAATATATTTTACATGTACTAAATTGCAACTTCAGCCTTACAAATGTGTAATTAATTACAAATATATTTAAATGCATCACATACAAGTTTCAATAGAAATGGCGATTAAAGTATATTTTAGTTTACTATAAATGCTTGTCAGTACATTAAGCAGTACGTTACCCATATAAGACAATAGAATTGTGACATTACATAAACATTTGTACTACTTAAGTGTACACTCGACAATTCAGCTAATTGCATTTAATATAACTTTAAAACGAAATACATTTTCATCTGATTGCAAATGCAATTAAGCATCTGAAATCATTACATTCAGTTGACACTTAAGTAAATTTTATCTTTCTAAAAGTACCTTTAACAAGCTTTACCTGTAATTTCAGTTCGCTATTAAATAAAAAAAATAAGCAAATTATAACAACACCTTTGATCCTGTGCTGAACAGCAAGACAGTAAATCTCAGAATCTCTTATCCTGGCACTCAGCTTTTGCAAATGAGAGCCCTGGCTCTTTCTCCACCTCTATCCAACACCAAAGGCCTGGGGACTTCCCAGAATAAAGAGGCTGGTACGTGACGGGCGAGACGACAGCATCTGAAGCCGCTGCCAGCAGCAGACATCAAGGAGGCAAAACTTTATCACTGGTTTACAGAACAAATCTACAGTTTACATCACAGCCTTGATATCTGCTGGACTTACAGAGGAACGGTTTTATGCAACAAGATAAACATGATCCTCTTCAAAACTGTCACAGATAACGAACTGTACGGTATTTGACGTATTCAACACAACGGTCAAAAGAAACTCATATGTGACCCTGGAGCACAAAACCAGTCATAAGTCACTGGGGTATATTTGTAAAAATAGCCATTGTGTGGGTCAAAATTATCACATTTTCTTTTATGCCAAAAATCATTAGGATATTAAGTAAAGATCATGTTCCATGACAATATTTTGTACCATACATATATTAAAACTTAATTTTTGATTAGTAATATGCATTGCTAAGAACTTCATTTGGACAACTTTAAAGATGATTTTCTCAATATTTAGATTTTTTTGCTTCCTCAGATTCCAGATTTCCTAATAGTTGCAAACTATAATCATAACAAACCAAACATCAATGGAAAGATTATTTATTCAGCTTTAAAAACAAAACCTTATGACTGGTTTTGTGGTCCAGGGTCACATATGTGTCTGGAGATTTTTTGGACTGGCTGTGATCATCAGGTGAGCGGTCAGACCATGATGTTAAACCAGCCGTCACTGGTTCAGAAGCAAAGCCAACTCTCTTTCTTCACACCAGTTGCTTAACGTTTCAATCAATCCATTCATATCCAAGTCATGTCTGCTCAGAGGTCATGAGACACTGGCGGCTCGATCACGTTTATAATAACTGTGTGTTGAAATCAAACGACTGTATATTTAACCCCTTAAGGGGAAATGTAAATATTTGATGTGCTCTCTACATACAGTATGTTTACACATGTGAATAAAAGTGATCATGTCTCTTCAGAAGACTTGGATTAAACCACTTATGTTAAGAATTAGTTTTGGTTAAATGGACTACATTTGGATAAATGTCTAATGGGTTTGGGTAAGTAATTGACGACAGTTTTCATTATTGGGTGAACTACACAATATCATAAATCATGTGATATTGCAATAACTGATGAGTAAAAATAATTTAGCTAGTTCTGATTTTAGCTTACGTTTTAACTATTAAAAGTTCAAAATTGGGGGGAAAGAATATAACAGATCTACTCAAGAAGAATTTATCACGTCTTGTAACAGATAAGCGATGAGCGGACCGACACAAACAGCTAAATGTGCCGCGTTATACAAATTATGAGTGTTGTTATTGTTAAATACAACTACTTAAAGTCATTTTCATTAATTGATATAAAGCTGAAATTAAATAAAATATTAATATTGTATTTTAAAAAACTTAAAATTAGGACTACTGCTTTGGAAACTAATTAAGTTTAAACTTTTAGGTGAAGTGCTAAAATTACTAAAACTGAAATGGAAATAAATGTAAAAATAAACTAATATTTCCAAACTAATAAAATGAAAAAGCACATAAAAGTACTAAAATAAAATGTAACTAAAAATATTAGATTGTATTATATTATATTAGCTGATTTTAAATAGAGATCGACCGATGTATCGGTGTACCGATATTTTTCCCGATATTTAAGCATTTTACCATAATCGGTAAAAATATACAATATCAGCGATCTACGGCTCTGTCTATTAAATGCCGCTCCATCTGAAAACAGCTGATGGAGATTTACGGCTAATCACAGAACCGTCTTTACTGATGAGATACGCATGATTATCCCATGCAATATATCGTGCAGCCCTAATGCTAACATACGCGTAAAATTCACCGATAGACACATTAGCATAATTTAAACCAAGGTTCTCAATCTTTTAGATGCAAAAGACCCCTAAATATGATTGTTTTTGTGAAGCGGACCCAGTCCTAACATTTGAAAGGGATCATATAGTTTCTTCCATAAAGATGGGAAAAATTTATATTATAAATATGCCTAAAATATTATTTGGAAACTATTTAGTTTCTATTAAGTAGTTTTTTAACTCTAGTGCTGTACTGGTGTATTTATTTATTTACTTGTATAATCATTAAGCATTTATTTGGATCAAAAGGTATGTTTATTTGTTTGAACCTAAATAAAAATAAATATATCAATTTGATTTAAACAAACACAAAAACAGATTCATATATTCATTTGTTTGGTTATTCGGTATTTATTTATTTTAATCCAATTTTATTAGTTTTTTGTTTGAATCTTAATAATCAAAACAAATAGACCAAAATTTGAAAACAAAAACAGATTTATATATGTTTATTTATTAGTATATTCAGTACTCATTTAAGGAAATTTAATGTATTTCTATTTATTTGTTTGAATCTAAATATCCCTCTCCATATACAGGATTCAACCAAACACACAAATAGATTATGTATTTTATATTAATATGTGTGTATTATACTAAAAACTTGTTTATTTTATTTTATTTGTTAATTTACTGTTTATTTGTTTGATTGTTTGAATCTAAATAAATAAATAAAAATCTGATTCAAACCAACACACAAATAAATAACATTGACTGAAATAAATAAATGTGACCCTGGAGCACAAAAGCAGTCATAAGCAGCACAGGTATATTTGTATCAAGAGCCCAAAATACATCGTATGGGTCAAAATTATTGATTTTTATTTTATGCCAAACATCATTAGGATATTAAGATCACGTTCCATGAAGATATTTTGTCAATTTCCTACCGTAAATATATCAAAACTTAATTTTTTATTAGTAATATGCATTGCTCAGAACTTCATTTGAACAACTTTAAAGATGATTTTCTCAATATTTAGATTTTAATATTTTTTTGCTCCCTCAGATTCCATATTTTAAAATAACAAACCATACATCAATGGAAATATATTATTTATTCAGCTTTCAGATGATTTACTAATCTCAATTTCAAAAAATGTACCCTTATGGCTGGTTTTGTGGTCCAGGGTCACATATTTCATGTCAAATATATGATTATGAATACATATATATATCTTTTTTTTCTCTAAATATTTCCACAGACCCCAATTTGAAAAAAAAAACTAAACAAATCCCTGATTTAATCAGCTAGACCTGGCCAGGGTCACATAAGAAATGTAATTCCTCCGTTGCAGTTTATTTATGTTTCTGTGATTTAGAAATACATCTTAAAAACAAAACACATCTGACAGCGAATCAGCAGGAACCAGCTTCAAGATCCTCGCTGTCTGATATCTCAGCGCCAAGCACCACACACTGAATGAAAGTCAATCTGAGGCTATATCTGTGCATTCCCAGCCAGTCTCGTGACCACAGTTGCCAAGTCCGCTTATTATACACGTCTTTGAACTTCTTTATTTGTAAAGTTGTGTGAAAAAAATCCCTGGTCGTGGGTTGTGGTTTTTTGGGCTTATTTAAAAAATATGGTTCCTTGTTAAGAAAATCTGACAAGCAACTGTGTTTCTTTATTTATGTTTGCTGTATCCTCCAATGCATTGATTAACACTCTGTCTGCTTGCAGTCAATAGCCAACCAGTGCAATAATATAAGTGCAGTAGTGTAATTAGCCAAACGTCCCACCTTCATTAGAGAAAAACACATTCAGAAAGAAGGCGCGTGACGCTGTAATCATCCAAGAGATGAGAGAAGTAGACGTAAAAGAGTGGGATGACTTTCTTTTAACCTCATTTTACAATGTTTTAGTAATGTGTGTATTAATAATCACGGGCTGTAATAAAAAACAAGCGGTCATATCCTAATACTGAGTAAATAGCTTTGGTTTGAATAGCCTGGCGTGGCAAGATGTCTTTAATTCTGAAAACTGGGTGTTAATTTTTAACAACAACATAGCCCGCAATAAACAGTAATATTACTTCATAATAACATAAGATTATACAGAGATCACCCAGAGCATTCTGTAATTACTAGATTAATTTTGTAAAACTTAATCTAGTCACATAAACGATTACTAGCGTATTGTGTGATTATTCTCGAACAAAAGTTTAATCTAATAATTGTTGTAGTTGTATTACGTATACAGTAATATATCGGCTAAACCGAACTTATACGGGTTTTTGACAGGTTGCCATGAGGACCAGTTTCTGTAGCCTATGTGTGTACCCAAATGATATGACGACGTTTTACTCTTCCCGTCCCAATGAAACGGTTTCTCAAATGCTCATGAAGTGAATTCCCATTCCCTCTCCGAGCAGTTCTGGGGATGTTGTTCAAAAATGTCACAAATTTATCTCTTGTCCTCATTTAGTGAGACGGCAGACGCTGAAAACAAGCGAGAAAAATCCCTTCACGCGGAAGAATGATTCCCTTCAGTATGTATGTGTTTTTTTTGCAGTAAATGAAACCGCACGTCTGTGTCATTCATAACAGATATGCAGAACATGAAAGCATCATATTTAAAAACCCCAAATGCACAGTGTTTTTGCAGCTTAATATTTATAGATACTAGTCCATAGCGCTAACACACAGTCGATTTAAGTGTTGACCTACTTTTGATTAGAATTTCATCTAAACTTCGACACATTCCTATTTTTTTGACATTCCGCGTTATACGGTATTATTTTTCTATGACTGTATTTTTAGATATATTCGAGTTTCGAAGTTTCTCGCTCAAGTTCACATGAGACCTAAAGCGCATCCTGTTTGCTTAAAAGCGCAACGTTTCGTTGCTTTATTCTGAGTGCACACAAATAAACGTAGAGTCTTTACAGATTCGAAAGATGTATTAGGCTTCTTTTATCTGTATGACCAAAAATGACGGAGATTTTAAGAGCAAGTGAGAGATCGCCTCACTCTCACAGAGCCTCCAGCTCAGACAGGCTGCATCGAGCCAAATAGCGCATTTCCACACAAAACATTAAATAGCACATTTCAGCGGCCTGTATTATTTATTCACCAATACATGTCAGCGGCCTGTAAAAGTATGTTTGTTTGCATAAAAAAAAAAAAAAATGATCGCAAATCTGTTTTTAAAATGTCCTGCCATATTTGAGGTTGATATCGATAATCGGTAAAAGCTTTATCGGCGCCGATAATCGGTCGACAATTTACCCTAGTGCGTGACGCTGTAACAATCTGTCCATCACGGACTGCGAGCCTCTAGTTCGAAGACTCGTTCTCGCCCCCTACAGTGCAATTCGGCTAGGTATACATCCGCGCTAAAATATCAGGGTGAAAGTCATCATAGCTTGCGTAGTATAGACCCAGCTCCCAACCCAACTTTGAGAATAGATTAACGGCGATATGTGTTTTTTTTTATCGCCATAAACATAGAGTCTCACGTTAACGCAGCACGTTAACGCCGATAACGGCCCACCACTAGATTATACACAATAATATTTTCTTTTTTAAATATAATATATATTATAATAAATAAAATAAAAAAATTCATCTATAATATTTATTCGGCATTTCATTTTTTCATGTCATTTATTTTATATTAATTATACATTATTTATTTTAAATGGTAGAAAACCCTGTTTTTGATCTCAAAATTAAGCTGTTGGAGCAGTTTTATGGTGCTTGGAATTCTTTATAATTAATTAAAATCAAATACGGACACATTGATGGCTCAAATAGGTGCAATTGTTCAAATAACACATTGTTTCATTTTAAAATATATATAAAAAATGTAACCAAGTGTTTTCAAGTGTAATATTTCTGTTATGGCTAGGGACAGAAAAATTGACATTTTCATAGAATGACCCCGATATATATATATATTAGTGGTGGGGCCGTTATCGGCGTTAACGTGCTGCGTTAACGTGAGACTCTTATCGGCGACAAAAAAAATATCGCCGTTAATCTATTCTCAAAGTTGGGTTGGGAGCTGGGTCTATACTACGCAAGCTATGATGACTTTCACCCTGATATTTTAGCGCGGATGTATACCTAGCCGAATTGCACTGTAGGGGGCGAGAACGAGTCTTCGAACTAGAGGCTCGCAGTCCGTGATGGACAGATTGTTAACGGCTGGTCTGTGTGGTAATACAATCGGGCAGGACATCCAAACGCTCACCTATCATTCATCGACCTCAAATATGGCTTTTCATCTGAAAGATGTATGTAGCAACTTTACATGGCCGCAACAATATGATGTTAACCTGGCCTCAATAATTCTATTGAAGTGTTTGTGCGCTAGCGCGTTTGCTGCAGGACAGGCTCCGGTGCGCTCAGTGTTTGTGTGGTTATCTCCGTCAGGCGTTTGCTGCAAAGGCTCCGGTGCGCTCATAAAAGAAGCCTTAAAATCTCCGTCATTTTGGTCATACAGATAAAAGTAAAGCCTAATACACGTTTATTTGTGTGCTGTTAAAGACTCAGAATAACAACGATTTGTGTGCTTTTAAGCAAACATGCGCTTTACGTTGCGCTTTTAAGCAAACAGGGATGGAACTTGCATGTGAACTTTGAGCGAGAAACTTCGAAACTCTAAAAATAATACAGTAATAGAAAAATATATCTATAGAGTGAAATGTCTAAAAAAAATAGAAGACGTGTGTGTTAGCATGGATGATTTACATGAAATTTAATCTGTGCAACACTGTGCATAATAAGATGGCTTTCAGTTCAATATAATAACAAAAAAACGACATTTGGGGTTTTTATTCAACTAATAAGGTGGGCACGCTGTGATCTGTACTATATTTTTACTGTAATTGACAGTTATCGGCAAAAAAAAAAAAAAAACAACAACACGGGAGTGGGAGGGAATGGGAGTCATTCTTCCGGGAGTGGAACGGGATTTTCCTCCAGTTTTTTCGTGGGATTGGGACGGGAAGAGATTAAAGTTTGTGATGCATTTTGGAAACAGGAGATGAGCCCCTGGTCTAATGCGCCACCTGGCTTGAGAAACCCGTTCTCAAAGACTTACTTTTAGTCATTATTTGGGTAACACACATATTAACACACATATGCCTTGGCAGAATTCGGCAGAATTCAAATGAACATTTTAATCTAGATTAATTTCAAAATTAATCTAGATTAAAAAAAATAATCTATGCCCACCTCTAATATATATATATATATATATATATATATATATATATTAGGCTATAAATGTGGCTGCTTCCCTTTGAAGCTTTTGTGCTTTTCTCCTTTTCCATCTCTCCAATCATATTCTGCTCACAGATGATTGGAGATGAGTTTAGTTGCAGGTTGCTAATTTTTGTAAAATACCTTCCATTTTTGCTTTTTTGATAAAAGAGTGGTTTCAGTTTAATATGTTGCAGGCTCATTTATTGGTAATAAATAATTGATAATAAATCATATTGATGATGATAATAAATCATACAAAAAAAATATTGGGCTAGTTTTTGAAGCAGCGGTTATTTATTTGTCTCGCGAGAGTTGCGCCAGTCTCGTGACCACAGCAGGAAGAGTTCAGTGTGGTGTCTGTGTGCTAGTCTCTGGACTACAGCCTCTGTGTTTCTCAATCTCCCAGGAGCTTGTTTAGAGAGTGATTTACTGAAGCCAGAACACGATTTCACGTCTTTGACTGACATAAAAGCAATGTAGAAAAGTCCGTTTGCACTAACCTCACATCAGTAACTACACTGTTAGCATGTGCAACATCAATTCAGTCATTGTCAGTGAGCTGATGATAGCTCACGCAAATCTACTGATATTTCCACTCGGTCTAATAAACACACAGATAAGCGGTCATAACACTCGTGCTAATAACTAGCATCCTTTCAATATGCAACAGCGAGGAGCTTCGCGATATTAGCCCACATGCAAGCTCTGTACGCACTGATATGAGACGAGATGTAGATATCGCATGAGTTATGTTCATTAATCACTATTTGAGAGTATAACAGCTTGTTTAGGGCTCTTACCTCGCAGTGTTAGAGTAGATTTGAGCTGCTGTCACTCGATGTGTGTCGTCTTTATCTCTCCTGTGACAGCGGCGGTGATGTTTTACCGTAGTTCCTCTAAACGAGCTGCTGATTTACACAACATCTGTGGCGAGCTGTTTCAACGTTTATTCCTTTAAAACTAACTTGTGTCTATTGTTTACGTGGCTAGACTTAGGTCTATGTGTTTTAATTAGGCCTATTAGTAAGTAACCCAATGACACGTGACTAGTGTGAGAAATATTTCCTTTCTCATTACCTATGTATTGACAAATAATGACTTTTCTAATTTAATTATTATTTATTTTTTAATTTGTTACCAGTACCAATGATAGCCTATATCCAAATCAACCATGGTTTTACTACAAATTAACCAAAGAAACGTTGATTAAACCATGGTAACCCCAAATCAACCATGGTTTTACTACAAATTAAACAGAAAAAAAACGTTAATTAAACCATGGTAACCCCAAATCACCATGGTTTTACTACCAAAAAAACGTTAATTAAACCATGGTAACCCCAAATCCAAAAAAAAACGTTAATTAAACCATGATAACCCAAATCAACCATGGTTTTACTACAAATCAACCAAAAAAACGTTAATTAAACCATGGTAACCCCAAATCAACCAAAAAATACGTGAATTAAACCATGATAACCCCAAATCAACCATGGTTTTACTACAAATTAAACAACCAACAAACGTTAATTAAACCATGGTAACCCCAAATCAACCATGGTTTTACTACAAATTAAACAACAACAAAAGTTAATTAAACCATGGTAACCCCAAATCAACCTTGGTTTTACTACAAATTAAACAACAACAAAATTTAATTAAACCATGGTAACCCCAAATCAACAAAAAAAACGTTAATTAAACCATGTACAACAATGGTTTTTAACATTAATTAAACCCATAACCCCAAATCAACCATGGTTTTACTACAAATTAAACAACAAAAATATTTTACTAACCCCAAACACAACATTTTTAAACCATGGTAACCCCAAATATTACAACAAAACAAAAATATAATATAACTAAATTAATAAAACCATCAACCTGGTTAGTAAACCAAATAAAAAGTTAAACTTATTAAAAAAAAACCAAATATTTTAACATTAAACAACTAAAACAAAATAATTAAACCATGGTAACCCCAAATCAACCATGGTTTTACTACAAATTAAACAAAAAAAACATTAATTAAACCATGGTAACCCCAAATCAACCATGGTTTTACTACAAATTAAACAACAAAAACGTTAATTATACCATGGCAACCCCAAATTAACCATGGTTTTACTACAAATTAAACCAAAAAACTTAATTAAACCATGGTAACCCCAAATTAACCATGGCTTCGCTACAAATTAAACCAAAAAAACTTAATTAAACCATGGTAACCCCAAATTAACCATGGTTTTACTACAAATTAAACAAACCATAATTTAACCATGGTAACCCCAAATTAGCCATGGTTTTGTAGTAAAACTGTGGTTATACAAATGGTAATCAATACACCAAAAACAACATGGTGGCTACACTTTTACTAGAATAAAACCATGGTTAATTTTTGTTTGGGTAAATAAATACATCATTTTATTGTCGTGTTGCTATGTCTCTGTAGTCATAATTTTCACTTTATTCACCCAGTATTATGATTTAATCTTACAATATTTGATTTGGTTTAGATAACTTCCTATTATTGTATTTTAGTTAGATTTTTATGTGCATTATGCAAGCATGTATTTGTGTTTTTTTAGTACTTTCTTCTTTGCGGTGTGCATATGTGTGTAAGATGCTCTGTTTTAGTTTTTAGGATGATTTTTATCATTATGTGAAGGGTCTACAGATGAAGAATTGCCTTGTTGGAGACTTCTGGCACGGTTACAGCCATGTTTATTAACGTGCATTGCCCCTGTGAACAAATAAACTCTCTCTCAGTAAAATTAAAAATAGATCAAATAGAAAAAACAAAAAGAGACATCAGTAAGTGTCGGGGGGGTGTGTAAACTTTTGAATTAAATGCATGGTAAATTGGACTTATTTTGTGTTCTGGGAACATAAGAATTGGTTTCTTGAAGGGTACTAAATTAAAAAAGTGTCAGAACCAGAAAATAACCACTTGCTGATTAGTTGCCCATCACAGTTTACATTAGTGCTTAAATGAAATAAATCACATTAAAATTCAGAGTAATGACTTTGGTAATCTAAAATACTTTTCGTATGTGTATATAAGTGTAAATATTAAAATCTGTGTAAATGTTGAAACAGTTCCTGTGAGTGTTGACTGGTTGTTTATGATATTATGTGTATTACGGTAATGATTCAGCGCTTCTGCTCTGTTATGAATGTGTGTTAAAGGTCATAGTTCATTACTATCGCAGGCTAATAAACACCACAGAGCACCACAGTTTCATACTAGACGGATCTGATTCATGAACCTGGTAGCCTATAAAAGTAGCCTCATTTGCAGTCTGTGGACATGATACAAGTTCAACACTCCCTGCATTGAATGAGGAGCATTAAGTAATTTGATTTTAAGGACATACTGTACAATAAGACGCTCAAACATCCCAGCTGAGATAGTTATCAGAGGTCCTGAAGCCGAGAGATATGCCTTATCACAAAAACACACAGGCCGTTTTTATTTGCTATCAATAATCTGTTTTAGCAGCAGCAATAAGGTTCAAGGTTCAAGGTGTTTTATTCGTCACATACTCAATTATACAGAATATAATCAGTAGTGAAATGTAACCGTGCAAAATATGTAACACAAAACACAAGAGGATAAACATAAATATAGGTTCAAAATAAAAAATAAAGAGTAAACTAGACTGCGTGTCTTTGGCTTATTGCTTGGTGGTATCCAGTATTAGGGAAAGTAATGTAAAAGCAATGCATTCAAATATTGAGTGTTTTTTAAAGTAATTGTGTTTTAGTTATTTTTTATAGAAAGTAATTAGTAAAATGCATTACTTTTTCTCATCTGGACTGGGCTTGCTTGTTTGTTTTTAATATAAAAGTAATATTTTGTCAAATGTATAAAGTGCTGAAGGAGATGTATATTCACGACTGTACAGTAGAAGGAGAAGCATGAAGAATAGTTCACACTCTTCAGCAAAAACAAACACAAACGTTATGTCCATCTAAAGTCATCTTTGATGGTTGAACTGGATCATTGAATGTCAGCAGCAAAGACATTGGACAATAACATGGGATTAAGGATATAGTTTATGCAGGTTTGCATCATATTAGAGTTTGCATTTCAATGGTTTATTAATTTTGAGGAATGCTGAATGTGTAAAGGTGAGATGAGTAACGCATGTTCACGTTTAGTCTAGAACTACAGTAACATGTTTACACACGTAACTGCTGATACTTATTGGCAAAAGTAACTTGCGTGTTGGGCTAGTTACTCAAAGAATGTAATATATTACTCATAACCAGTGTCGGGGAAAGTTACTTTTAAAAGTAATGCGTTACAATATTGCATTACTCTCTAAAAAAGCAACTAATTACGTTACTTAGTTACTTTTTATGGAAAGTAATGCGTTACATTGCTTTCGCGTTACTTTTTAAATATGAGCAGGGCTTGATTGTTTGTTTTTAATATAATAAGTTATATTTATAGCAAATGTAAAAGCCTTTCACACCAAAAAGTGTAATGAATAAACCTCAGACTGAAGGACGAGTAAATCACGTCTGTACAGAAGAACACAGGAGAAGATCAACACTCTTCAGTGATTAAAAACAACGAAGAACAATGTTAGTTTATCTAAAGTAATTTTGATTATTAGTATGATTGAACTGGATCAAAGATCAGCAGCAAACACATCGGTTAATAAAATGAGATTCGATATATTTGTGTTGTTTAACATATTTAATTATTGCAGGTTTGCGTCATATTCTGAGTTTGTATTTCACTGTTTTAATTCATTTTGATGAATACTGAATCAGTTTTTTGTGAGTGAGATGAATTAATACACATTCATATTTAGTCTCTAGAACTACAGTAAGATCATGTTCACACAGCGCACTGTCATCAATAAATGGAGAAGAAGTAACTCAGATATTTTCTGGTAAATTAAAAAGTAATGCGTTACTTTACTAGTTACTTGAAAAAAGTAATATTATTACGTAACTCGTGTTACTTGTAATGCGTTACCCCAACACTGCATATTACTAGTTACTCAAAAGTAATATTGTTACTTTACTTGTTACTTTCTGTCATCAGTAATTAGTTGCATTACGTTTTCTTCACGCCCCACAGAAGCTGTGTATCTAACACGTAAAATTATTCTTGAATGTTCATAACAACATATTTCTGCCTCATCATGACCAAATCCACATTGTATCGCAGTCAGAACTCAATAGTGTGTCTTTCTTCATTACCCATAACTATATTTCATTATGTATTTTATCAAATCACATAAATATAAGAAACTGTTTAATTTTCCAAAAATATTTTTATTATAGTAATATAATGTAGCACATGCTGACCAGAGTAAAATAAAGCCACAATTTACACAAATTACACAACAGTTCAGATCATATTTTTTCCCGAATAAAATCAATATAATGCAATATTTCTATCAGAATGTAATCTTCTCCATATTTCAAGTTCGCCTGCAGCACCGGGGATATCACATGCATGTGCAAGTCGTGGAAATTATGAAAATAAATCTAGGAATTATTTGATTACTAGATTTTAAATCAGCGGATTGAGGCATCAAAAGTAACTAAGCTGTTTTATTTATAGTAACTGTAATATTATTACTGAAATCTTATTAGTAGTTAGTTACACTACTAGTTACTGCAAAAAGTAATATTATTACAGTAACTAAATTACTAGTAATTAGTTACTGCCCAACACTGCTCGCTTGTAAATTAAAAAGCAATGTGTTAATATAGTTACCTGAAAAAAGTCATCTGATTATGTGTATATTATTAACTGATGCAACAGCAATATGAAGATACTTGGACTTTATTCTCAAAACCGTATGACTTTATTCCATATTGCTGTTCAATTTCTATGACATTTATAAAAAGGTGGTAACAGCCATATGAAGATATACTTATTCAATTAATACTTTCACTGTATTCTTCCATTTAATATTGTTCATTAACCCTGGCAACAAACAACCGGTTGCACTTATTAAAATATTTCCGGTGTCATTTCACATTTATTTGTCACTTCAAATCCAAGTCTGAATATGATCTGGTGCATGAGTAAGTTTGAAGCTTGTAAGTGGAAAGCTCTTTGAAGCGGCTTGGGCGTGGTCGTGAAGCTTGGGTCGTGGTCCGGGGAAGCTTGGGTCGTGGCGGGTTGTAAGTGGTGCTCGTGGTCCGGGTTGTAAGCGGCTTGGCGTGGTCGGGTTGTATGTGGCTTGGTCGTGGTGGGTTGTAAGCGGCTGGCTGGGTCTGGGTTATAAGTGGTGGTCGTGGTCGGGTTGTAGCGGCTTGGCTCGTGGTCCGGGTGGTAGCGGCTTGGCGTGGTCGGGTTGTGGTGGCTCGTGGTCCGGGTTGTAAGCGGCTTGGGGGTCGTGGTCCTGGGTTGTAAGCGGCTTGGCTCGTGGTCCGGTTGTAAGTGGCTTGGCTCGTGGTCCGGGTTTGTATGCGGTGGCTTGGCTTGTGGTCCGTGGTCCGGGTGTAAGTGGCTTGGCTCGTGGTCCGGGTTGTAAGCGGCTTGGCTCGTGGTCCGGGTTGTAAGTGGCTTGGCTCGTGGTCCGGGTTGTAAGCGGCTTGGCTCGTGGTCCGGGTTGTAAGCGGCTTGGCTCGTGGTCCGGGTTGTAAGCGGCTTGGCTCGTGGTCCGGGTTGTAAGCGACTTGGCTCGTGGTCCGGGTTGTAAGTGGCTTGGCTCGTGGCGGGTTGTATGTGGCTTGGCTCGTGGTCCGGGTTGTAAGCGGCTTGGCTCGTGGCGGGTGGATGCGGCTTGGCTCGTGGTCCGGGTTGTATGCGGCTTGGCTCGTGGTCCAGGTTGTATGCGGCTTGGCTCGTGGTCCGGGTTGTAAGTGGCTTGGCTCGTGGTCCGGGTTGTATGTGGCTTGGCTCGTGGTCCGGTTGTAAGCGGCTTGGCTCGTGGTCCGGGTTGGTAAGTGGCTGGCTGGGTCGTGTATGCGGCTTGGCTCGTGGTCCGGGTTGTAAGCGGCTTGGCTCGTGGTCCGGGTTGTAAGTGGCTTGGCTCGTGGTCCGGGTTGTAAGCGGCTTGGCTCGTGGTCCGGGTTGTAAGCGGCTTGGCTCGTGACACTCGGAGGGTTGTATGTGGCTCCTTGGCTCGTGGTCCGGCCTTCTCTGATTCTCTGCATCCGGTAAGTCTTTCGGGCCGCTTCACGCTCCTTCTCCTGCACCTCTGTGTCATCCAGCACCTCCAGACCGGGCATCTGACTGATCACATACTGCCTGTCATACACACATATAATAGTCTATATCTGACCCTGGAGCACTAAAACAAATTTATATTTGAAGCAATAGTCAATGATACATTGTATGGGACGAACTTATCATTTTATCAAACTTATCATGTTCCATGAAGATATTTTGGAAATGTTCTACCGTAAATATATCAAAACTTAATTTTTGACGAGTAATATGCATTGCTAAGAACTTCATTTGAACAACTTTAAAGATGATTTTCTCAATATTTAGATTTTTTTGCTTCCTCAGATTCCAGATTTTCATCTCAGCCAAATATTGTCCAATCATAACAAACCATACATCAATGAAAGCTTATTTATTCAGAAATGGCGTATCTCAAATCTCAATTTAAAACATATTGACTGGTTTTGAGGTGCAGCGTCACATATATGGACTCATATTAGACTTATATATTAGGTTGTTCAGATTGAATATTGAACAAAAAGGCACAAATATTACAGCACAGCTTGCTTATTAAGTTATTGTATTGATAAATTGTAATGCAAAACATGACCACTAGACGGCAGTACACCCTTGTGAAGGAGAAGTGTGCTTCATTGTACTGAATGTGCGCTTGTAGAGTACTTTACATCTTCTAAGCACATATTCGAAAAGATATATGTGGAAAATATAATATAAATTACATAAAAGGCCACTTAACTGACTTAAAGTGACTGTATCTGTCATGAATCTGGTTGCCACTCACTACAACTGCTCACCCATGGACTACATCTCCCTCGCACTGCACACACACTTTCCCGTCCACCATTACACAAATCACACCGTCACCATTCACTCATCAACTCTGATTGTCACCACACCTGCACCTCATTCACTCACTCACATAAAAGCAGCACACAAACACTCACCCAGTGGCTTGTTTTCCCCTGGCTCATTCTGAGGGTTTCTGATTCCTGTGTTTACCTGGACTGCCTATTTACTCTGACCGTTTGTGCCTGCTTGACCCTGCTCGTGATATCTTCTCTGTCCGCCTGCCCCGACCTTGTATTGTCCCTGTGGATTCTTGCCTTCACAACTCCTGTTACTCTTTGACCATTGCCTGTCCGGGACCACCTCTTGTCAATCAATAAAGCTGTGGCTAGTGCGGCTGGCTCGAACTACACTGGTCCTCTTCATTACAGAAGACTTCGCCACCTCAGATCCAGCGGCTTTATTTCGGCTACCCAGCTCAACCATGGACTCCATAGACCAACTCCTACATCTTCGCCAGGGAGGCCTGTCTATTGAGGAGTATGTCCACCAGTTCTGGGAGCTGTCGTATCAGGTACCGTTGTACGACGAATTTTTGTTCAAAGACTTGTTTTATTTCGGGCTCAATGAACACAGCAAATCCCAGTTGGACAAATCTCTGTTTCCTGGTGGGGAGTTTAATGGCAGTTTAAGGGGTCTTAGGGACTATGCTTTGTTGTATGCTGGCTCTTCCTTCACTGTGGGTGTTGCAGAGTCCGCTCCAGAGCCCGCTCCGTCCCAGGAGCTCGCAGAGTCCGCTCCAGAGCCCGCTCCGTCCCAGGAGCTCGCAGAGTCCGCTCCAGAGCCCGCTCCGTCCCAGGAGCTCGCAGAGTCCGCTCCAGAGCCCGCTCCGTCCCAGGAGCTCGCAGAGTCCGCTCCAGAGCCCGCTCCGTCCCAGGAGCTCGCAGAGTCCGCTCCAGAGCCCGCTCCGTCCCAGGAGCTCGCAGAGTCCGCTCCAGAGCCCGCTCCGTCCCAGGAGCTCGCAGAGTCCGCTCCAGAGCCCGCTCCGTCCCAGGAGCTCGCAGAGTCCGCTCCAGAGCCCGCTCCGTCCCAGGAGCTCGCAGAGTCCGCTCCAGAGCCCGCTCCGTCCCAGGAGCTCGCAGAGTCCGCTCCAGCCCGCTCCGTCCCAGGAGCTCGCAGAGTCCGCTCCAGAGCCCGCTCTGTCCCAGGAGCTCGCAGAGTCCGCTCCAGAGCCCGCTCTGTCCCAGGAGCTCGCAGAGTCCGCTCCAGAGCCCGCTCCGTCCCAGGAGCTCGCAGAGTCCGCTCCAGAGCCTGCTCCGTCCCAGGAGCTCGCAGAGTCCGCTCCAGAGCCCGCTCCGTCCCAGGAGCTCGCAGAGTCCGCTCCAGAGCCCGCTCCGTCCCAGGAGCTCGCAGAGTCCGCTCCAGAGCCCGCTCCGTCCCAGGAGCTCGCAGAGTCCGCTCCAGAGCCCGCTCCGTCCCAGGAGCTCGCAGAGTCCGCTCCAGAGCCCGCTCCGTCCCAGGAGCTCGCAGAGTCCAGCTCTCCTTCGTCTCCGCTGGTCCCGCCCAGCTCTCCTTCGTCTCCGCTGGTCCCGCCCAGCTCTCCTTCGTCTCCGCTGGTCCCGCCCAGCTCTCCTTCGTCTCCGCTGGTCCCGCCCAGCTCTCCTTCGTCTCCGCTGGTCCCGCCCAGCTCTCCTTCGTCTCCGCTGGTCCCGCCCAGCTCTCCTTCGTCTCCGCTGGTCCCGCCCAGCTCTCCTTCGTCTCCGCTGATCCCGTTCAGCTCACCGATGCCTCCGCTGATCCCGTTCAGCTCACCGATGCCTCCGCTGATCCCGTTCAGCTCACCGATGCCTCCGCTGATCCCGTTCAGCTCACCGATGCCTCCGCTGATCCCGTTCAGCTCATCGATGTCTCGGCTGGTTCCGTCCAGCTCACCGATGCCTTCGCTGGTCCCGTCCAGTTCACCGATGCCTCCGCTGGTTCCGTCCAGTTCACCGATGCCTCCGCTGGTTCCGTCCAGTTCACCGATGCCTCCGCTGGTTCCGTCCAGTTCACCGATGCCTCCGCTGGTTCCGTCCAGTTCTACCGAGCGCCCAAGAGAGTCAGAGCCGCCCGAGCGCCACCGAGATTCAGCGCTTCCAGAGTGCCCCCTCGAGGTAGTGGAGGTCACCAAGAACTTTCATGGAGGGAGCTCCCCTCCATTGCTCACGGAGACCCCGGACCCGCCATGGCCCATGAGGTCCCCTGATCCATCATGGCTGCCCGAGGCCCCGGATCTACCATGGCCGCTTAAACTCCCTGCCTCGGTTCCTGAAACCAAATGTGCTCTCTCTGCCTCTTGTGTCTCCGTTTCCTCTAGGTCCCAGTCTCGGCCAGTTGTCTCGTCTGCTCCGCCCTGGTGGGCGTCTGTCTCGTCTGCTCCGCCCTGGTGGGCGTCTGTCTCGTCTGCTCCGCCCTGGTGGGCGCCTGACCTGCCAGAGTCACTCCACGTCTCCGTCGACCTGCCAGAGTCACTCCACGTCTCCGTCGACCTGCCAGAGTCACTCCACGTCTCCGTCGACCTGCCAGAGTCACTCCACGTCTCCGTCGACCTGCCAGAGTCACTCCACGTCTCCGTCGACCTGCCAGAGTCACTCCACATCTCCGTCGACCTGCCAGAGTCACTCCACGTCTCCGTCGACCTGCCAGAGTCACTCCACGTCTCCGCTGACCTGCCAGAGTCACCCACCACGTCTCCGCTGACCTGCCAGAGTCACCCCACGTCTCCGCTGACCTGCCAGAGTCACCCCACGTCTCCGCTGACCTGCCAGAGTCACCTCACGTCTCCGCTGACCTGCCAGAGTCACCTCACGTCTCCGCTGACCTGCCAGAGTCACCTCACGTCTCCGCTGACCTGCCAGAGTCACCTCACGTCTCCGCTGACCTGCCAGAGTCACCTCACGTTCACCTCACGTCTCCGCTGACCTGCCAGAGTCACCTCACGTCTCCGCTGACCTGCCAGAGTCACCTCACGTCTCCGCTGACCTGCCAGAGTCACCTCACGTCTCCGCTGACCTGCCAGAGTCTCCTCACGTCTCCGCTGACCTGCCAGAGTCTCCTCACGTCTCCGCTGACCTACCAGAGTCTCCTCACGTCTCCGCTGACCTGCCAGAGTCTCCTCACGTCTCCGCTGACCTGCCAGAGTCTCGTCACGCCACAGCAATTTACCCAGTGTCACTTCACGTCTCTGCTGTCTCTTCCGCCCCGCCCTAGTGGGCTCCTGTCTCATTAGCCCCACATGGACCTGGCCCTCCGTTCCCTCCCCCGGTTCCACCTCCGCTCCACCGCCCTCCTGGATTGTGCCGGGTGTTTGTGAAGCGTCTGGAAGCCGCTCTTTGGGGGGGGGCTCTGTCATGAATCTGGTTGCCACTCACTACAACTGCACATCACCCATGGACTACATCTCCCATCATGCACTGCACACACACTTTCCCGTCCACCATTACACAAATCACACACACTGTCACCATTCACTCATCAACTCTGATTGCCTCACCACACCTGCACCTCATTCACTCACTCACATAAAAGCAGCACACAAACACTCACCCAGTGCGAAGTCTTGTTTTCCCCTGGCTAACATTCTGAGCGTTTTCTGATTCCCTGTGTTTACCTGGACTGCCTATTTACTCTGACCGTTTGCTGCCTGCCCTTTTGACCCTGCCTGCCTGTTGATATCTTCTCTGTCTGCTGCCTGCCCCGACCTTGCATTGTCCCTGTTGCTGATTCTGTCTAGCCTTCACAACTCCTGTTACTACCTTTGACCATTGCCTGTCGGACCACCTCTTGTCAATCAATAAAGCTGCTATTGGATCGAACTACACTGCCTCTTCATTACAGTATCTTAACACACTTAAGTACACTTTTAAAAAGTGACCTTTGTGATAATGTCAAATTAAACGTTTAACTTTAAAGTGCATTTTAAATCATCATGTTTTAATAATCTTTTGTCGGGCCTAAAGAAGTAGCTAGACTTATTGTGAAACACAAGTACGTGCTTAGAATTGTGTTATTCAATATTACATGCAAAGTAAGTATATTTATTAAGTATATCATCATTACAAATGTGTAATTACAAGTGTATTTAAATACATGACATACAAGTTTCAACAGAAATTAAAATAAAGTATATTTTAGTTTTCAGCAGTATTTTAACCATATTTCAAAGATAATTATGAAATCACATATAAACATGCACTTAAGTCATACTTAAGTGGGTCAAAACGCACTCTTAAATTTGCTAATTGCAGGTGATATACACTTAAATGATAATAAACTTTCTTTAATTGTATTTAACATGCAATTTAGCATCCAAAAACATTACATTCAGTTTAAACTTAAGTGTATTATTTCCATAACAAATGTTCCTTTGAAAGTATGCTAAGCGTACTTCTTTTTCAAAAGGGTACCATCTGAAGTTTTCAAGACAGATCAAAAGTCCAGGATGAATGTTAACATAGTAAAATGTATATTTTGGCAATATAATACATAACTGCAGATTTCCCACATCTCTTCTTCTCATGCTCACCTGTAATCCATATACTGCGTGAGACTGCCTCCATTAAAGTAGCTGGGTGCCGCTTCATTGTTCATCATACTGAGAAATCTACAACGAAACCAAGCAGATCAAGCGCTGGAGGGATAGAAACACTATCATGCATGAGTGAATGGGATTCTGAACTCACTTGATATTTGGGAACTTGCAGCAGATCTCCTCCACAATGATGGGCAGGTTGCTGATTTTGTTCTTGTTGATCCACAGGGTGCTGAGGCTGGGCATGTAGGGGAATTTGACATGCGCGCTGTAGTTATTGCAGTCCAGGATGAGTGTGCTGAGCTTCTCCAAACCAGCCAAACGAGCCGGGTTCCGTTAGCAGCTCAATCAAGGGCAATCACATGAGAAGTTAACCCTACAGTCAAGCCATAGATGTGACCTTGGACCACAAAACCAGTCAGAAGGGGCAATTTTTTTAATTGAGATTTGTACATTATGGCTTGTTAGGATAGGACAATATTTGGAAATATTGAAAATCTGGAATCTGAGCATGCAAAAAAATTTTTTTTTTGAGAAAATCATCTTTAAAGTTGTCCAAATTAAGTTCCTAGCAAAGCATATACTAATCAAAAAGTAAGTTTTAATATATTTACAGTAGATAATGTAAAAATATCTTCATGGAACATGATCTTTAATGGATATCGTAATGTTTTTTGGCATGAAAGAAAAATTTATAATTTTGGCCCATGGCTATTGCTACAAATATTCCCCAGCGACTTAAGGATTTGTGGTCCAGGGGCACATATTATTCAGACACCAGATTTAATTTTGGATATTTTTGTTACTAGTGGGTGCAGGACACTATAGTTCATTTATGTGAGGATAGCAAAATAAAGTAAACTGTGACAATTTATACCCAAAAATTCTTCATACAGTGGACTACCAGTAAAATTGATAAAAATGGGATAAAAAATGAATCACTTTGAGCTGACCGTGTTTTGCTTATGTTTTTATTTTATTTTTAATTATTTTCATATAAAGCGCTTCGAGTATCCAGAAAAGCACTATATGTAGCTAACAAATTATTATTATTATTATTATTAAGTGTCTTTATTTAATTGCTAACGTGACGTTTTTCCACCACAGGCTGAACACAATGAAGCATTGCTTGATAACTGGTTGACCTAGAGCGGTGTTATCTAATTGTGTCTTAAATTTAACAGCTATTCAGCCGAATTCATCACATACCTTTCTATCAAAGTTATGACATTATCAAGATGAATTTATTCTGACTGTCAGTCTCTGTGCTGAGCACACACAATAGTCACACTACGAAAATGCACACACACACACACACACACACACACACACACACACACACACACACACACACACACACACACACACACACACACACACACACACACACACACACACACACACACACACACACACACACACACACACACACACACACACGCACACACACACACACACACACACACACTAATGAGAACAGGAACAGAACCAAATATGGGCAAACAGGAAGGGAACACAGGCAGATGACAAAACAGGAGTCCAACGGATTGTGACACAGACACAGTTTAACTCGTCATATTTTATGACCATTTTCTAAACTACAGCGAATAAACTGATAATGTGAGAAATGTTGAAGGTGTCTGAATACATATTGGTTTCACTGTATATCATATTTGTATCATATATATCATATCTGTATCATATTTGATAGCTTGTGCAAATTTCTAAGGCCTCTAAATGATCAAAACGTTGCTGATAAACCGGTTGAACCCATTCTACAACATGCCTTGTGTCGTCTAAATGATAGTAAAAGGCCTTGTAGTCTATCCAACTTCAGCTCGTGCTTCATGTGTCTTTTTGCTGTGAAATCTTTACTGACGTTTAGAAAGTAAATAGCTTTTAAATTGTTAGTAATATTGAAGAACACTTACTGGACTGAAGCAACTTATATACATTCGTGCATCATTTTCTAGAAATATCATGTTATAAATGTATCATATATCCATCAGGCTCATGTACTGCATTGCATTATATGTTAATACAAATTACAGTGCATTGATCATAAAACTAAGCATTTAATGTCATATACTAGGTTTCTTTATTTGTCACATGATAAATTATACAAGGTATAATCAAAAGTGAAATGTAGGGTTTGTACTAAGATATATTATTAGAAGATATATGCATTTTATGCAAGTATCCACTATACTGTTATAAAGATCTCATTGTTTTACATTATAATCAGAATGTCATCTTACTTTTTGGCCATATAAATATCTGCACTAAATAGCATTTTTTACTCAGTTTGAGTGTTACATATCTGTGCGTTGCAAAAGCATGAATCTCTAGGTTCAGCTGTTAATTTGAAGGTGAACTCAGAGTCCATCTGTTATGAGGTATTTTCATTTCCGTCTATTAAAGCTTGATCATGTTTGTTGAAGTAAATCATGTCACGAACAAAGGATACTGGCGTGTCCCCTTCGTCCACCACGGCCGCTGGTGAGTGCCATCCAGCCCTCTATCCAGAGAATGAACACACTCTCCACCTGCGCTTTACTTACTGTTTTCAAGACTGTGATTTCCGTCTCTGCCCTCCTTGACTCAGACTCTGCGGGCAATTTCATCTCCGGAAGTCTCTGCCGTCACCTCCGACTCTTGACCTCGACCACCGAAACCGTGTACGAAGTTCAATCCATAACAGGCAAACCACTTACTCGACGTCATGTCAGACACAGTGTGGGTCCACTACAACTCCAAATAGGTAAACTCCATCAGGAGACACTGCACTTACTGGTTCTGGGGGGTTCTATGGTGGACATCATACTCGGTGTCCCTGGCTGGTGCAACATAATCCCATCCTCTCCTGGAAGACCGGCGAACTCCTAAAGTGGGGTGACGACTGTTTTTCTCAATGTTTCCCGCATCTGCCTCGGCCCTCACCAGCTATCCCTGTCTCATTGCCCATCCACTCCACGTCCATTGAGAGCCCTGTTGAGAAACAGTTGGTCGACATTCCGTCCTGTTATGCCCCCTTTAGTGACGTTTTCTGCCCCCGGAGAGCTGCCCAGCTACCACCGCATCGGCCATGGGACTGTGCAATAGATCTCATATCAGGTGAGCCAGTACCCCGCGGCAATATTTACCCCCTGTCACTTCCCGAACAGAAGACCATGGAAGAGTACATTGAGGAGGCATTAAAACAGGGTTACATCATATCTTCCATTTCCCCTGCTGCTTTCAGCTTCTTCTTTGTGGCAAAGAAGGACAGGGGCTTGAGACCTTGCATTGACCACAGAAAACTCAACGAAATCACAGTTAAGTTCCGGTATCCTCTTCCCCTTGTCCCAGCCGCCCTGGAACAACTACGCGGTGCCACCATCTTCACTAAATTGGACCTCCGCAGCATGTACAACCTCATTCGCATCCGAAAGGGGGATGAATGGAAGACAGCATCCGTGACCCCTACCGGACACTATGAGTACAGGGTTATGCTGCATGGGCTAGTCAACGCTCCGGGGTTCCTTCACCGGATTGTCAAAGCTTTATATAGACGACATCCTCATCTACTCTCCCCGGAGCCTGGCCGAACATAGCCGACACGTTGCGGAGGTCCTACAACAGTTAAGGAAGTTTCATCTGTACCTCAAAGCAGAGAAATGCACTTTCCACCAACCCACCATTCATTTCCTCGGATACATCATCAACAGTGGTGGTATTCGCATGGACGAGGGGAAGGTGGAGGCCATTTTCATCCTGGCCCCTTCCTACCACTATCAAAGAGTTACAATGGTTCCTCAGATTCTCCAATTTCTACCACCGGTTCATTGCCAACTACAGCACCATCACCAGTCCCCTCACCGACCTGCTCAAAGGCAAGGCCAAGTACCTGGAACCCTGTTGCCACCGAAGCATTTAACACCCTCGAGAAAGTTTTCTTGTCCATCCTAATCCCGAACTGCCCGTCGTCGTAGAAGTCGACGCCTCGACCACCGGGGTAGGAGCGGTACTCTCGCAGCAGCAGGGGACGCCTCCCAGACTCCATCCATGTGCTTTCTTCTCCAGGAAACTCAGCCCGGCGGAGATTAATTATGACATCAGCAATCGAGAACTTCTTGCAATCAAGTTGGCCCTCGAAGAATGGAGGCACTGGTTGGAGGGAGCTGCACAGCCTTTCCTCGTTCTCACCGACCACAAAAACCTGCAATACCTCCGTGATGCTAAACGGCTCAATCCTCGTCAGGCCAGGTGGGCACTGTTTTTCACCCGTTTCCAGTTCAAGATGTCCTGCCGGCCCGGTCCAAGAAATATAAAGGCTGATGCACTGTCTCACATCTGCGCCGAAGAGAGCAAGGAGAAACCCAAGAGAGGGATGTCTCACATCCATGCGCCCGAAGAGAGCAAGGAGGAACCTGAGGGGATCATCCCTGCTGAGATCATCTACAGCCCAATTCAGTGGACTTCTCCACCAGTCGCCTCCTCCAATCCTCCTGCCAACCCGCCGGGCTGTCCACCAGACCATCAGTACGTTCCAAGGACTCAGCGCACGCCCCTCATTCACTCCACTCACACTTCACTTGGTACTGGCCACCCAGGGGTCAACACCACTCTCTTGCTGCTACGAGACCGCTTCTGGTGGCCCAACATGGCCAAGGATTGCCCAGACTGCGCCATCTCCAGAAGTCCCCATCATATTCCAGCCGGTAAACTTCATCCATTACCCATACCCAACCGCCCCTGGTCACACCTAGGGGTTGATTTTATCACAGATCTCCCTGTCTCTGATGGTCATACCTGCATTCTTGTCATCATAGATCGGTTCTCTAAATTCTGCCGTCTTATACCCCTCACAGGCCTTCCCACGGCCCTCCAGACGGCAGAACTCCTGTTTAATTGAGTCTTCAGATATTACGGCATTCCAGAAGACATTGTGTCGGACAGAGGGCCTCAATTCATCTTGAGGGTATGGAAGGCATTCTTCTCTCTCCTAGGTGTGACCGTGAGCCTCACCTCAGGCTATCACCCGCAGTCTAATGGGCAGACCGAACGTAAGATCCAGGAAGTAGGACGCTTCCTGAGAACCTTCTGCCACGGCCACCAGAACTCTTGGAACCAGTTCCTAGGCTGGGCCGAGTACACCCAAAACTCCCTGCGCCAAATCTCCACTGGACTCACTCCCTTGCAGTGCGTACTCGGTTTCCAGCCTCCTCTGTTCCCTTGGTCTGGGGAACCTTCGGACGTCCCTGCAGTCGACTACTGGTTCCGAGAGAGCGAGAGAGTCTGGGACTCAGCCCACCATCAGCTGCAGCAGGCAGTGCGCAGGCAAAGAATCACGGCCGATGCCCGTCGATCAGCCACACCCGTATACCAGCCGGGGCAAAAGGTGTGGCTATCTACTCGGGACATCAGACTGCGCCTGCCTTGCCGGAAACTCAGTCCCAGATTTGTTGGCCCCTTCACCATCCTGGAACAAATCAATCCAGTCACCTACAGACTCCAACTGCCTCCTCAGTACAAGATTCACCCCACATTCCATGTGGCACTACTTAAACCCCTCTCTCCTTCTGTTTCCCTAGAGCCTGGCCGGACCGAGGAACCCCCTCTCCCTCTAATCGCAGAAGAAGGAGCTATCTACAGGGTCCTGGAGATCCTGGAATCCCGGCGCCATGGTGGTAGGTTGGAATACTTGGTCGACTGGGAGGGTTATGGCCCTGAGGAACGCTCATGGGTTCCCAGAGAGAACATCCTAGATCCCTCACTCCTTGAGGAATTCCACGCGGCGCACCCTGATCGCCCAGCACCCCGGGGATGGGATAGACCACCACGATGCCGGGGTCGGCCCTCAGGAGCGGGCCGTGGAGAGGGGGGTTCTGTTACAGATCGGTCAGGCTCTCAGCTCAGTCAATCACATCGATCTCTCTCACCTGAGTTCTAATCACATGCACCTGCACCTCATCATGAGTCTCATCTAGCCCTGCATATAAGCACACACCACAGCCTCAGTATTCGTCCGATCTCGTAAACACGAAGTGGACTCTGCTCCTGGTATCTCCAAATTGAGTATTCTCTGTTTGTTACTTACCTGGTATTACTCACCTGCTACTTCTACTTCCAGTTGTGTTCTCCGCCGTCAGCTATCCTCCCGCTGTGGTGTGTGCTCCTGGCAATCCTGTTCTCCTGGCTCAATCTCCCTTCGTTCCTGTGGAATACAAAGATTCTGATTACCCTCTAACCAATCCACGTAAACCCTCCGAAGTTGTTCTACTCACCTCCTGTCTCCAATCTCAGCTCCAATATCCTCAGACTGTCAAATAAACTCACTGTGTTTTCATTTACCTCCGTGTCCGACCCAGTATCTGTTACAGTGGGTACAAACAGGCACGTCCTTACAGTATCCGTATGGTAACTAATAAGACACATTACTGTACATACTAATGGTTTGTACATGGCAAATGTGTAGTAAATGTGTATGGAAACATTTGCTATTATGTGGTAACAAACACTTTATGTTACAGTCCTAATTCCATATACTTACTATGCAAGTACTGGTGTATGTACCTATTAGTTAATGTACAGAATAAGTTATGCAGTACTCAAGTTGGGGGTATAAACATGGACCAAGGTACTTATTGAGTAATTGATGGTAGATGGTACATAGTAACTATATGGAAATAAGACTGTAAAATAAAGTGCACCATTTTACATAAACATTACAGAGGATTACCAATTCTTCAAACTTTGTAAGCACTGTTGTGGAGAGTAATTTAACATTAACACAGACTTGTTTATAAGTACTACATATTTACCATGTATATACATTAGTAAGTACAGTAAAGTATCTAATTAATTACCATGTATGGGCACAACCTGTAAGTGACCATTCTTATCCACACTTGTCTGTATGTACAAACTAATTACCATGCATGTATGACTGTTAAGTACAGCTGTTTCTTATTTGTTACCATATACATACACTTCAGGTAAGTACCTTGTGTTACCACTCATTTGCCTGTAGGTACAAGATCTTTACCTTGTATGTACCAGGGAAGTACACGTATACTGTAAAATATAGTGCTACTGAACATCATCTTATGGCATTCTGAGAAATTGCTCCATGCTTCAGCAGAGATGATTTTATAATGCTATTGTTTCTGCATTTAAGATAACACAAGTGAATACATTCTCCTATTGCAGTTATCAGATTATTACATAATATGTCAAAAACATTTACAAAACTCTAAGAAACAAAAATTCTGAGGTTCTTGTTCAAATAAAAATAAGTATTTAACTTTTTTTTTTTTTTTTTTACAAATAGTTTAAAAACGATTTTAAAATTTAAAAGAATTACCTAATATATTCAATTCATAATTGGAAATTAGTATATTTTTGTAAGAGTCCACTCATTGCCTAAATGTTTAAGATTAAATTATTGGCAAAATTCAACCTGTGTTGATCAAGGAAGTAAATAAGTTACAAAGAGATTTTGTTGCTGCTTTCGAGTGTGTACAGAATATGGCGAGTATGTAAAAACATATAATTGCAGCCTTCCTAGTGTTGTAATTAACCATTCTCCCTCAACAAATACCTGCCTAGTAGTTTTCTTGATGATTCAATTTTTTAAACTGTTATTTCAGTCGTGATATTTTTCTCAATGCAATATCTCTGTCTGTGGTTTAAAAATGAACATATAAGCTAATAACTTGTAACTTATATAAGAAATATATTCTTTGTGTATATATATATATATATATATATTTATATAAATATTATAAGTTATTTATTTTGCTTATACAGTGCTCAGCGTAAATGAGTACACCCCCTTTGAAAAGTAACATTTTAAACAATATCTCAATGAACACAAAAACATTTTCCAAAATGTTGACAAGACTAAGTTTTATATAACATCTGTTTAACTTATAACATGAAAGTAAGGTTAATTATATAACTTAGAGAACAAAATGTTCAGTTTTACTCAAATTAGGGTGATGCAAAAATGAGTACACCCCACTGAAAGTCTCTGGAGCAAAGCTAAATTTTAGACTACAAATGTCTAATTTAACAATAATTAAACCACAGGTGAGTCTAATTATTCATTACACAGGTGTTCAGCAGACAGTTGACTATAAAAGGGTGTTACTTAAAGAAAACCCCTTCCCATTTCATGCTGTCAGCAATGGCACCACATGGAAGAGAAATGTCACAAGATAAGTGTAATTTCTTTACACAAGAAAGGTGAAGGCTTCAAGAAGATCAGCAAAGCTTTACTTATCAGTCAGAATACTGTAGCAAAAGTGGTACAAACATTTAAAAAAGATGGAACTGCAACCATCTCACAGAGACGTCCAGGTCGTCCACGGAAGTTAACACCTCGTCAGGAGTGTCTTCTGATGAGAAGGGTTGAAGAAAATCGACATGCAAGTTCACTGCAGTTATCTAAAGAAGTAGAAAGCCAAACTGGGGTGACTATTTCCCGTGACACAATAGGGCGTACACTGCAGAGGATTGGCATGCATGGGTGCCATCCACGAAAGAAGCCTCTCCTAAATCCCAGGCACAAAAAAGCCCGCCTAGAGTTTGCCAGGGCCCATGCTGACAAAGATGAAGACTACTGGGACTCTATACTCTAGAGTGATGAGACCAATATAGATGTTTTTGGAACTGATGGCTTCAAAACTATATTGCGTTGCAAAGGTGAGGAATACAAAGAAAAATGCATGGTGCCTACAGTGAAACATGGTGGTGGCAGTGTCCTTATGTGGGGCTGCATGAGTGCTGCTGGTGTCGGGGAGCTGCATTTCATTGATGGTATCATGAATTCACAAATGTACTGCTCTATACTGAAAGAGAAGATGCTACCATCACTCCGTGCCCTTGGTCGTTGTGCACTTTTCCAACATGACAATGATCCTAAACACACATCTAAGGCACTGTTGGATTTCTGAAGAAGATCAGGGTGAAAGGGTATGTCTCCTGATCTGAACCCAATCGAACACCTATTCTGAAGAGACAAGTTGAGCATCACTCTCCATCAGCATCCAATCTCTAAAAGAGGTCATTCTTGAAGAATGGAAAAAGATAGATCTGGCAAAATGTCGCCAACTTGTTCATTCCATGCCTAGAAGACTTGGTTCTGTCATTAAAAATCATGGAGGCCATACAAAGTACTAGATTTAGTAGTTTTTGTTGTGGGGTGTACTCATTTTTGCATCACCCTAATTTGAGTAAAACTGAACAATGTGTAATCTAAGTTATATTATTAACCTTACTTTCATGTTATAAGTTAAACAGATGTTATATTAAACTTAGTCTTGTCAATATTTTGGAAATGTTTTTTGTGTTCATTGAGATATTGTTTAAAATGTTACTTTTCAAAGGGGGTGTACTCATTTACGCTGAGCACTGTATGTTCATTTTTAAACCACAGACAGAGATATTTAGAAAAATAATTCTAAGTAAAATACTTTGAGAACAAGCAAAATATTTTAAACTTTATGTAGAATAGGCTATTGGTGTAGTTACTAGAATGATGTGTATATATACACATCATTCTAGTAACTACACCAATAGCCTATTTATTTTACTTAAATTTTTTCCTATAAGAGAACATTTTGTTTATAATACTCACACCATTTGAGATCATATTTTTGTGGAGTTGTCGGTGCAAAGCCCTTCTTGATTCAGCTGTGTAAAGTCTCAAGGGAGTTGTGTTATATCTTGATAACAAGAGGAAGTCGCTCATGCTCTGGAATTTCCACGAATATTAATCGTCTTCAGTTTGTCACGTGACTTGAAGGAATATGAACTGCTGTGCTTTTATTTATTTATTTTACAAGACACTTTGGTACAAATGTGTAAAACCATGCACAGTTTAAAATTATGATTAAATTCAACATTAAATGTCTATATTCAACAATTTATGTCATATCCTGATTATTTCAGCATATTTTTCACTTTAGGTTTAGTGTTGGTAAGTACCGAAAATACCTAATGGTGTAACCCAATGTTTACAGTACTTGTGAGGTTTCTTTGTGTTTCAGATGTGGTGGTGTTTTCCTTTACCGACTGGTTATTTACAGTGTAGAATGTTTGCGTAATGCTAGGAGCTGAGCAAAGGCGAGATGAAGCAGTTCCACGTGCAAAGTTGAGTTTGTTCAAATGAAAAGACTTAAAAAAAGGTGCTGTGAGAAATGTATTTAATTATATTACAAGTAATTTTAAATTTGAAAATACAAAAATTTGTTCTGTCAAACGATTAATCACATCTAAAATAAAAGTTTTAGTTTTATATGTGTGTGCACTTTGTATATTTATTATGTATATATAAATACAATTTTATGCCAAATCTGTCTAGACTGCTAGACAGTAACCCGCAATCCTAAAATATCAAATCAAATCAAATCACTTTTATTGTCACATCACCACAGCACAAGTGCCTTGGTGAGTGAAATTCTTACGAGCGTGCTCCAGACAGTGCAAAAAAAAAAAAAACAATTTACATATGGACAGTACATATTTACAGACTGTACAGAAGACAATGTGCAAAATACACATACATATACTCAGTACACATAGTGTACTATAAAGACATACTTAGTTATCAACTACACATTATACACCGTATGGGCACATCTACATTATGTACACTATCTATACATTATGTAGTCTATACATAGTAATAATGTGAAGGTGCAACAGATTATAAATTAACAGCAGATTGGTTGAGCAGCAGATAGTTGTGCAAAGGTGCAACAGATTATTCATATGCAGTGTCGTGGATGTGCATTGTATGGTGTCCAGTGATAGCAGATAGGTTGTGTTAGTGCAGTGTGTGCGTGTAGTCCAGTTGAACTGTGTTAAAGTGCAGTGCATGGCATGTTGTGTGAGTGGGAGTGTGATGTAGGTGAGTTATTTCTGACTGTTCATTAGCCTGATACCCTGAGGGAAAAAGCTGTCCCTCAGTCGGCTAGTGCGGGATCGGATGCTGCGGAAACGTCGCCCTGAGGGCAGCAGAGAGAGCAGACTGTGGGACGGGTGGCTGGAGTCTTTGATAATCAAGATATAAATATAAATTATAAATTATATCAAGGTGTATCTGTCACGGAGTCACAACCATCACTGATTAATTACCACCCATCGTCACCAGATCAGCACGCTCCACCCTCTCGGTCACTTTCCCCAGAGTTCTGATTCAAGACACCTGCACCTCATCAGCACAGTCACTATAATGAGACACTTCTCCTGCAAACCCGTCTGGTCTCGTCATTGCGATCCCCAGACTCCTGACCTGACACGCACCTTTGACTTCCTGTCCACTCCTCTACGCAAGAGACATTCCCATTACCTTCAGCTAAGTCTGCCCTTGATCCTTGTGCCTTTCCGTGCCTCTGCTTAATAAACTCAGTGTTACTTCTACTCACCTGTCTGCCTCCTTCTGTTGTGTGACAGTATCCGATCCTATACGCATGCATGTTGCGTTGGACCCCAAAACACCAGGCGGCCATCTTTCAGTTTAGTTTTTTGTTGTGACTGTCATATAGTCTCCTGACGTTCTTGCTCAATACAAAAAAATGAGTTAAAAGCACACTGAGCTGCAGAAGAGACACTTTCCTTGTGTACAATTTGAGACAGATATAGGCTACTTTGCACTTTGTATATCAAAATATCATGTTTTCACTAAACACAGTCAGCTATGTCTTGTGTGCACATGAACAGTTTGGAAAGTAATCGAATGCTAGTCAGTGTATATAGATCTGTGCAATCTGTGGCAGCATCCTACTGTATTAACCTGCTGCTCTGTCATCATCTGTTAATCAAACATAGAATTATTCACTGCTCTTCCCTTGATATTGTTCATAACTTTGTTATAAATCAATTTATGTTTAATTTAGCTATATGGTGAAGTCTATGCATTACTTTATTTTTACATTTGATTACTTTAATTAATTTATGTATAGTGGGCTGTTATAGTCGCTCAACGATACATTTTTCCAAACCCCTCTTTGCATGACGCTAATTGGTCGATTTCATTTTCATTTCTTAATGCCTGATAAAGCAGTGTTTGAGTACAAAAAGAAAAATAAATAATTATTTTGGTAACCAGGAGTTGTTGGTGGTGAAGCCTGATAGGCTCTCTTCTGTAAAAACTTTTGAGTTCATCCTAACATACCGACCAGGCTCTAAGAATTCTGTGCCCTCTTGAGACAGTTTAATCGACCAGAAGTGGAGGACAGGCCTGAATCCATCATTCCCAGCCCTAGAGCGCTGGCAGGATTCCAATTGTCACGGTTCAGGGTGCCTTCTCGGCTCCCCTTGTTGTCCTGTCATGTTTGGCAGCTCGTGGTCTGGGCAATCAGTGCCCAGGACTGATAGCACGGAGATCCAGCAGCTCGTGTGGCTCACAGACACTGCCGGCCGGCTCTGGAATCTTTGCTTCCTAAGAAGTCATTTTAATATTGTTTATGTCATTTTGTGTTTTGTGGCGAGAATAAAGTTTCTCCTTCCTCCACACTCTGCATCTGAGTCCTTCATCACCCACACCCTGACATAATCTACTCACCAGATCATGGATTCAGCTGAGGAGACGGAGTTGCACCGAGCCCTCTCGCAGCAGAGCGTTCTACTGGGTTGGCAGCAGGAAGAACCAGTGGCTTCTCGTTGCACTTATGCGGAGGTTTCGCTCCAACTCAACCAGCTGGTGGAACGGCTGGACCAGCTGCAGGTCAGCCCATCCACAGATCGGGCTTCTACATCAGCCCCTGGCTCTGAAGTAGCGGTTCCCCACCACGCGGAACCGCGGCTTAATCCGCTCGCTCCATACACTGGTGAACCCAACTCCTATTGATCATTTCTGTCCCAATGCTCGCTAATGTTCACTCTCCAGCCCTCCTGTTTTCCCACGGAGCTATCCAGGGTAGCGTACGTCATCACGCTCTTGGTGGGGAAAGCGAGGGAGTGGGGCACAGCCATGTGGGATGGCGAGCAGGCCTGCTGTGAGTTTTTTGAGGCATTCTCGGAGGAGCTGCGCAAGGTCTTTGATCGTTCGGCTCGGGAATTGAGATGGCACGAGCCTTGTCGGTGCCTCAGCAGGGCGAGCAGTCCGTGTCTGCTTACTCTATTGAGTTCCGCACGCTCGCCGTATCCTGTGGCTGGAACGAGAAGGCGCTCTGGGATCACTTCTTCCACGGACTGGCTGATCACGTACAGGACGAGATCTATTCCCTGGAGCTTCCAGCTGGCTTGGATAGATTGATCGACCTTGCTATCAGGGTCGACGACCGGATTGCTTGTTCTTTATGTTCTAGAAACTTTATTCTCGCCACAAAACACAAAATGACATAAACAATATTAAAGCTGCATGTTGCAGCTGCGTGCCCTGTAGTAGGGCAACGCTCATCACGCAAGTGGGAGCACATAGTGAGCATTACTTCGACTCGACTGCCATCTGGTAGCCGGGCCGAGTTTCTAGCTTCAGTACGGGTTGGTGGAGCTTCTTTCCAGGTCTCGGCATTAATCGACTCTAGAGCAGAGGGCGATTTTATCGAGTTTGGATTAGCCACACGCTTGGGAATTTCATCTGTTGCCCTGACCGAACCCATCTCGGCTAGGACCCTTTGTGGAATCTTACTCACTAAGATTACCCGTGTCACTAAATTTGTCACATTATCTTTGTCTGGTAATTATGCAGAGGAGATCTGATTCTTCCTAATTCACTCCCCCACCACTCCAGTCGTGTTGGGTCACACCTGGCTGGTTAAACATAACCCCCACATTGATTAAACTCGCAGTTCCATCTTGGCTTGGAGCCCTTTCTGTTTAGCCCAATGTTTGGGTGCTATATTTTCCCCGGTCATGTCTTGATCCGGTGAGCCAGGCGGATGTACCGGAGGCTTACCATGACTTGAGAGCGGTGTTCAGTGAGTCCCGGGCTTCATCTCTGCCTGTACGACTGTGCTATTGACCTGTTGCCGGGCACTTCCCCCCCTAACGGGCGCCTTTACTCTCTGTCCAGACCAGAGAGGGAGGCCATGGAGAGGTATATTCACGATTCTCTGGTAGCAGGCATCATCCGTCCCTCTTCCTCTCCAGCTGGGGTGGGGTTCTTCTTCGTGGAAAAGAGGGATGGTTCACTGTGCCCCTGTATAGACTATCGGGAGTTGAATGACATCACGGTAAAGAATCATTATCCTTTGCCGTTGATGTCCTCGGCCTTTGAGCTCTTGCAGGGGGCATCTTTACAAAGTTGGACCTCCGCAGTGCTCATCACTTGGTTCGGATTAGGGAGGGGGACTAATGGAAGACCACCTTTAAAACCCATACCGGGCATTTTGAATACATGGTCATGCCGTTTGGCCTTTCAAACTCCCCGGCGATCTTCCAGGCACTCGTCAACGACATGCTCAGAGACATTGTCGATCGGTTTTTGTTTGTTTACCTAGACGATATCCTGATCTTCTCCCAGAACGAGCGTGATCATGTCCAGCACATCAGACGAGTGCTCCAGCGGCTGCAGGATAATCGTTTATTTGCCAAGGTGGAGGTGTCAGTTTCACGTACAGTCAGCTCCGTTCCTGGGTTTTATTCTCTCGCCCAAACGTATCCGAATGGATCCCGCCAAAGTAAAAGCTGTTGCGGATTGGCCCACCCCAGATAATTGCAGGGTGGTCCAGCGTTTTCTGAGGTTTGCCAATTTTTACAGGCGGTTCATTGGGAACTTTAGTCAGGTCGCCCTTCTCTGACGGATCTCACCTCCACTAAGAAACGATTCTGTTAGCTAAGGCTAGTCCCACTCCCCTGTGGATCATTCAACCCGAACGGGTTGTGGCAGCGGTAGCCTGGGGGGTGGAGTCCAAGGTCCGCAATGCGCTACGCAACACCACTGTTCCTGTGGGGTGCCCAGAGAGTCTGCTGTTCGTGCTCGAGTCAGTCCGAACTTCATTGCCTCCCGGTGGACGTGGTCTCTGACAGGGGTCCCCAGTTTGTCTCTAAGTTTTGGACAGAGTTCTGTCGACAGCTGGGTGCGAGCCTGTCTTCTGGATATCACCTGCAGACTAACGGTCAGGCTTAGCGGGCCAACCAGGATTTGGAGAGGGTTCTGTGATGTGTGGCGTCTGCTGAACCGTCATCTTGGAGTTCCATGCTAACCATGGTCGAGTACACGCATAACTCCCTCCCGGTCTCATCTATGGGTCTATCTCCCTTCCAGTGCTGTTTAGGCTGTTTAGACTAAGGTGCTCAGTCCGGTGACGGTGCGACTCAAATTAATCCCACAGTTTAATAAAATCCACCCGGTTTTTCATGTTTCTAAGATCAAGCCCGTCTTTCGCTCCCCCTTCAGCCCCTGATCTCTGCCCCTATGCCTCCCAGACTCATTGAGTGGTCGCCAGCCTATTCAGTGCGGCAACTCATTGATGTGAGGCGTAGGGGCAGATGTTATCAATACCTGGTAGACTGAGAGGGTTATGGTCCAGAGGAGAGATGTTGGATTCCAGCTCGCGACATTCTGGACCGCGCTCTCAGTTTATTATTGATCAGTTCCATCAGCATCATGGTGAGTCCTCCGGGGACGCCAGGAGGTCAAGATGGGGGCTACTGTCACGGTTCAGGGTGCTTTCTTGGCTCCCCTTGTTGTCCTGTCATGTTTGGCAGCTCGTGGTCTGGGCAATCAGTGCCGATTGTGCAGCAGGTGTGCACGGATCACGAGCTGACTCTTCCCACCTGTCGCTCATTCCCCCTCTCCCATATATGTCCCTATGTTTCTACTCCTCGTTGTGAGTAGATTGTTTTGTCCTTGCTCGTGTTTACACTGACTGTTCCTTACCTGTCCCTCTGTTCCCTTGTGCGGCAGGACTGATAGCACGGAGATCAAGCAGCTTGTGTGGCCTCGGCCGGCTCTGGAATCTCGGCTTCCTAAGCAGTCATTTAAATATTGTTTGTTATTTTGTGGCGAGAATAAAGTTTCTCCTTCCTCCACACTCTGCATCTGAGTAGATCTGAGTCTGCACTTTTAGAGTTCACGACCCCTTTTGGAGATCTGCAGTTATACCTACTTGAGGGGCAGCTCAGCATCTGTGAACAGTAAATCCCGCCTTCTACACTTTTTCAAAAGCGATTTCAAACATTTTGACATTGACGAGCGCTTTTGAGCAATTGCACTGAGATGGAGAACGCTAAATTAATTATAATTTTTTAATCAAGTGGGCCATGCGGGCCATTCGTCTGGGCTGATGGAAGGATATACTACAGTAAATGTTTTATATATTTACACAAAGGGCCAGCCCACATTGTACAGCGGCCCACCGGGAAAACTCCAGATGGCCAGTCCGCCACTGGTACATAATGTGTTTGTTCTGTGTATATTTATTATGTATATATAAATACACACACATGCATGTGTATTAAAAAAAAAAATATGTACAAATATTTACTGTATATATAATATAGGGCCACTCGATCCACAACGTTGATACCAGCAAACCACTCACCCACACGACGCCATACACGCTGTCTGCCATCTGCCCTGTACAGTGAAAACCAGGATTCATCCATAAAGAGAACAGCTCTCCAAAGTGCCAGACGCCATGGAATGTGAGCATTTGACGACAAACTGCATTCAGGTCGAGATCCCGATGAGGACGATGAGCATGCAGATGAGCTTCCCTGAGACGGTTTCTAACAGTTTGTGCAGAAATTATTTGGTAATGCAAACCGATTGTTGCAGCAGCTGTCCGGGTGGCTGGTCTCAGACGATCTTGGAGGTGAAGATGCTGGATGTGGAGGTCCTGGGCTGGTGTGGTTACACGTGGTCTGCGGTTGGATATACTGCCGAATTCTCTGAAACGCCTTTGGAGACGGCTTATGGTAGAGAAATGAACATTAAATTCACCGGCAAAAGCTCTGGTGGACATTCCTGCAGTCAGCATGCCAATTGCACGCTCCCTCAAAACTTGCGACATCTGTGGCATTGTGCTGTGTGATAAAACTGCACATTTTAGAATGTCCTTTTATTGTGGCCAGCCTAAAACACACTTGTGCCTGTGCAATAATCATACGATACCTGGGGTTAACTGTTAACCCTTGGTATTTATTAACAGATGCTTCACACTGTACATTCCTAAACCCCGGGTTAACGTTCTTATTTGCATATTTGTGGTGTCAATGTCACTGATTGGACAAACAGCAAGCAACCTGTTTATACGGCTTTTCCCGCATCTTGCCAGTTATTAAAAACAAAATTTCTGCTTATGTCTTTAGATCAGCGAAGATTGAGGAACAGCTGATCATAACTGTACAGGCAGGAATAGCCATTTTTAAATAAATTAAGTAGCAGAGCTCCTGCAAGCGATTTAGTGCTGGAAATCCATTTATCCTTTGCTGAAACTTCTGCATCTTCATGAAGAGCGCAGGTCATGGTTTCTTAGCAATGGTAGATGCCATGGGTGCGCAAGCTACAGAGCGCTTTGGAAAGAAGAAAACAAAGACAAAAGTACAAAAGAAAGAAAACAAGGAGCAAAGTATGTGAATATTTATTGGACTATCTTTTAAGTGCAGAGAGCCTAACGTTAGTGTTTACTTATACAGTAGCGTAAGAATAATACCGTCTCCTATTCTCACTCCAGTTCACACGCTTTCCGTCACTCCGGTTAAGCGCAGTGTGAAAAGCCCTATTATCTATTTTAACAGTGTTTTTCAATGAAACCATATAATTATTAACCAATCATTATTGCCTCATTGTTTTATATAATGTATTTTAAGTCATTTTAAAGGCTGTTGTTGGCTTAGGTCTGATTTTATAACTAAAAAAATATTATTTCAAAACCATGGTTAATTTGTAATTACAATGGCTACAAGAATCATGATTTTTAGTTTTATTTGTAGTAAAACCATGGCTAGTTTTCGTAAGAGAACATGGAAAGTAAGAGATAATATTATATGCGTTGTTGGTGGTTCAATTATTACCAATATTAAAACACGTTATTAACGTCAACAGCCAAAAAAGTTTCACAGGATTATGAATGAATTCTACCTAAAAGTTATGCACGGGCTTCATCTTTTTTCTTTTTCTTTTCTTGGTGCCTGTTTGCTGATATCTTTTCATGGGCATAGCTGTCCATCAATTATGATTATTTGCTTTCAGACGCAAACATGAGGCGTGGCATTTTGAGCTCTTCAACGAAGTTAATCTTTTTTAATTAATTGGTTTAAATGACTCAATGTTTCGAAAAGCTTTGTTTCTCCCATCTCTACCTGCCACTATGTGACCACAGGCGTGCTGATGTGTGTAAACCTGCTTCATTATAATCCCAAACAGTGCGTTTAATGCTTACAGATGTTATAAAAATGAGAAGAGGCAATCTTGTGTTCACTTAGTGGCATTTATTTGATAGTACCGGACCCGGCCAAGGCAGTCTGATATGACATATGCCGTAGAAAATGGCCCAACAGTTATTGGTTTGTTTCCACAGGCACTATGTGGCGTGTGTGAGGAACCGAAGAGGCGGAAGCTGCCCTGCGTTTACAGTCTCATCTGATCCATGTCCTCCTCCTCCTCTGATACAGAGGACTCTTTCTGGATGGCACCAGACACGCTGTGGTTTTCCAGGCCTAGGTCCCAGTCCTCATTCACTTTCTGAGGTAGACTGGCTAACAGCTCCTGACAAGAGACAAATGCACCGATTACAATTTTAATTCCACTGCTTGTCTAAAAGCTTCATCTGTTTACGTTTCCTCACCTGCTGTTTCTTTCTGTCTCTGTTTTTCACAGCAATCAGCAGGCTTTTGGTGAAGCTCTTCAGCTTCCAGAACTTCTGTTTCTGGCTCTGCAGCTCGTTCTCAAGAAACTGCACTTCTTCATTCTGAGGAGACAAATCACACAGATTTAAACAATATTACACAATATTTATAATATTCTCCTTTTGACAAAAAATAAGTTAGTCTCAGTGGATAAATAAAGCGGTGTCTGAAAGTTTAAAATAATTTTCCCATTGCCAATTACAGACATGGCCAATTCCCACAGGATTAAGATCACAGAAACCTCCCCAATTATTACAAATGACTAGAGGTCACCAGGTAATACTAATCCCGTGCGAATAGGGCTTAAGGCTGAACATGTAAGACTGTGTGACAAGCCAAAGGACAATGGAAGGTTTTCATTTTTGAAGAGAGGTAATTGGTGCTTCTCATTCCCTAAATGGTGCATTCTCGTTTTCTTTGTGCTTCTGTCCTTGAGCCTGTGACCCAGAAACTGATCAAAGTCTGTAATAATAGAGGACATATGAATTACTGTATCTAATGGTGCCATGAGGAGGTGAGGATCGAGGACAGAGAGAGATTACTGAGGATGCTTGAAGAAGAAAACACTGGTTTTCTTTTGTTTTTTGTTTTGTTTTTTTTTGTTTTCAATCTTTTTTTTGTTTTCAATTACTTAACTAACCAAACCTCAATAACATATTGGAAGATTCTCTGAGCACAAATTATGACATGTAAAGTGCCGCTTGAGTGATTAAGGAATTGGATTTTCCCTCTCAGGGAAATCACTGATAAAAATCTGCCCTCGGGGAGAGGAATCTGCTTTTTGCCCAGAGAAGGAACATCTGTGTCATCCGTGTAGCATAGCACGACATTTCAATGTCTAGTTGCCAACTCTAGCCTAGGATCAGGAGTTGCAAAAGAAGCCAGAGCTGCATCCATGCACTTAGTAAAGGTGTGTGATGATAAGCCTAGACCAGGGTTTGGAGTTCAGCTCCAACCCTGAAAAAAATCCTCACCTGCCTGTAGCCTTAGTAATCATAAAGACATTGATTAGCTTGTTTGGGTGTGTTTGATTAGGGTTGGAGCAGAGTGCAGGACTCTCTATAGGCACGAACTTGCTTACCCCTGGTTTAGACCAAACGGAAAGGACTGACTAAACTAAGCTGAACTAAAATGGTCAATTTTACGGGCCGTTTGCTTGGTGGTAGAGGGCAGCATTGGGATTGGGATCCCGTGGGACCCAATGAATGCAAATCTCATGGGAGTGGGTGGTTTTACCTTTAATGAGGGCGGTCAAAAAAATATTGCATGGGTACTGCCATCCCACGATTTGGCACATACCAAGAATGATGATGGAGTTACATAAACAGGTGCTTACATAGTGTTTGGTCGTACACTGATTGCATTATTTGCCAACCGCCGTGGCCACCCCCCACAGACGTTTTGCTTTTTTATAGAAATATAAATAATTTAGTTCAGCTGGAAAACAAACGCTACATTAAACTGAAAGTGTCTGCTCTGGTCCGCTCCATTCAGCAAGGGTTGCAAGGTCTTTATGACAAAACGTCTTGGTTACATACGTAACCCCCATTGGAAAAGTGCACGACGACCAAGGGCACGGAGTGATGGTAGCATCTTCTCTTTCAGTATAGAGCCGTACATTTGTGAATTCATGATGCCATCAATGAAATGCAGCTCCCTGACACCAGCAGCACTCATGCAGCCCCACATAAGGACACTGCCACCACCATGTTTCACTGTAGGCACCATGCATTTTTCTTTGTATTCCTCACCTTTGCGACGCCATACAGTTTTGAAGCCATCAGTTCCAAAAACATTTATCTTGGTCTCATCACTCCAGAGTATAGAGTCCCAGTAGTCTTCATCTTTGTCAGCATGGGCCCTGGCAAACTCTAGGCGGGCTTTTTTGTGCCTGGGCTTTAGGAGAGGCTTCTTTCGTGGACGGCACCCATGCATGCCAATCCTCTGCAGTGTACGCCATATTGTGTCACGGGAAATAGTCACCCCAGTTTGGCTTTCTACTTCTTTAGATAACTGCAGTGAACTTGCATGTCGATTTTCTTCAACCCTTCTCATCAGAAGATGCTCCTGACGAGGTGTTAACTTCCGTGGACGACCTGGACGTCTCTGTGAGATGATCTTTTTTAAATGTTTGTACCACTTTTGCTACAGTATTCTGACTGATAAGTAAAGCTTTGCTGATCTTCTTGTAGCCTTCACCTTTCTTGTGTAAAGAAATTATTTTCTTTGTCAGGTCTAGTGACATTTCTCTTCCATGTGGTGCCATTGCTGACAGCATGACATGGGAAGGGGTTTTCTTTAAGTACTAGCCTTTTATAGTCAACTGTCTGCTGAACACCTGTGTAATGAATAATTAGACTCACCTGTGGTTGAATTATTGTTAAATTAGACATTTGTAGTCTAAAATTTAGCTTTGCTCCAGAGACTTTCAGTGGGGTGTACTCATTTTTGCATCACCCTAATTTGAGTAAAACTGAACATTTTGTTCTCTAAGTTATATTATTAACCTTACTTTCATGTTATAAGTTAAACAGATGTTATATAAAACTTAGTCTTGTCAACATTTTGGAAAATGTTTTTGTGTTCATTGAGATATTGTTTAAAATGTTACTTTTCAAAGGGGGTGTACTCATTTACGCTGAGCACTGTACATAACCGAGACGTTCCCTATCTGTTGGTCACTACGAGTTATGTCGTGACGACATTAGGGGTCCATGGAAAGCGCCACAACCTGAACACAACTTTATGGCATTGCAGATGTTGACAAGCAAGCACGTGACAGACAAATGCCATGCAAATGTCATAACCTACCTACCGTCCCAGCGCATATTCGCTGATCTTGGTACCCGCAGGGACCACAGGTTAGGGGTCGACCGATATGTGTTTTTCAGGGCCGATGCCGATACCGATTATTACAGATCAAGTAGACCGATAACCGATATTTTGAACCGATATACGTGTCTGGTGTAAAAATGAAAATTAATGCCAAAATTAATAATAACAAGAGCTCTGACAAAAAACGTTCTTTAAATGCTTTTAAACATGTCTTTAATTCTGAAAACTGTTAATAACAACATTAAATAAACAGTAATATTAATAATATTAATAATCACATAAGTGCAGGGATCACCCAGAAGCATTCTGTAAACGTTTTGTAAAACTTAAAGTAAACGTATTTAGCGTATTGTGTGATTATTCTCAACAAAAGTTGTAATAATTGTTGTAGTTGTATCACGTATATTCTACTGCACCACAGTAATATATTCGGCTAAACCGAACTTATATTTTGACAGGTTGCCTTGAGGACCTTTTAAGTTTCTGTAGCCTATGTACAGTGGAGCAAAAAAGTATTTAGTCAGCCACCAATTGTGCAAGTTCTCCCACTTAAAAATATGAGAGAGGCCTGTAATTGTCATCATAGGTATACCTCAACTATGAGAGATTTATTTGCAAATTATGGTGGAAAATAAGTATTTGGTCAATAACAAAATTTCATCTCAATACTTTGTTATATACCCTTTGTTGGCAATGACAGAGGTCAAACGTTTTCTGTAAGTCTTCACAAGGTTTTCACACACTGTTGCTGGTATTTTGGCCCATTCCTCCATGCAGATCTCCTCTAGAGCAGTGATGTTTTGGGGGCTGTCGCTGGGCAACACGGACTTTCAAATCCCTCCAAAGATTTTCTATGGGTTGAGATCTGGAGACTGGCTAGGCCACTCCAGGACCTTGAAATGCTTCTTACGAAGCCACTCCTTCGTTGCCCGGGCGGTGTGTTTGGGATCATTGTCATGCTGAAAGACCCAGCCACGTTTCATCTTCAATGCCCTTGCTGATGGAAGGAGGTTTTCACTCAAAATCTCACGATACATGGCCCCATTCATTCTTTCCTTTACACAGATCAGTCGTCCTGGTCCCTTTGCAGAAAAACAGCCCCAAAGCATGATGTTTCCACCCCCCATGCTTCACAGTAGGTATGGTGTTCTTTGGATGCAACTCAGCATTCTTTCTCCTTCAAACACGACAAGTTGAGTTTTTACCAAAAAGTTCTATTTTGGTTTCATCTGACCATATGACATTCTCCCAATCCTCTTCTGGATCATCCAAATGCTCTCTAGCAAACTTCAGACGGGCCTGGACATGTACTGGCTTAAGCAGGGGGACACGTCTGGCACTGCAAGATTTGAGTCCCTGGCGGCGCAGTGTGTTACTGATGGTAGCCTTTGTTACTTTGGTCCCAGCTCTCTGCAGGCCATTCACTAGGTCCCCCTGTGTGGTTCTGGGATTTTTGCTCACAGTTCCTTGTGATCATTTTGACCCCACGGGGTGAGATCTTGCGTGGAGCCCCAGATCGAGGGAGATTATCAGTGGTCTTGTATGACTTCCATTTTCTAATAATTGCTCCCACAGTTGATTTCTTCACACCAAGCTGCTTACCTATTGCAGATTCAGACTTCCCAGCCTGGTGCAGGTCTACAATTTTGTTTCTGGTGTCCTTTGACAGCTCTTTGGTCTTGGCCATAGTGGAGTTTGGAGTGTGACTGTTTGAGGTTGTGGACAGGTGTCTTTTATATAACGAGTTCAAACAGATGCCATTAATACAGGTAACGAGTGGAGGACAGAGGAGCCTCTTAAAGAAGAAGTTACAGGTCTGTGAGAGCCAGCAATCTTGCTTGTTTGTAGGTGACCAAATACTCATTTTCCACCATAATTTGCAAATAAATTCTTTAAAAATCCTACAATGTGATTTTCTGGATTTTTGTTTTTCTTATTTTGTCTCTCATAGTTGAGGTATACCTATGATGAAAATTACAGGTCTCTCTCATATTTTTAAGTGGGAGAACTTGCACAATTGGTGGCTGACTAAATACTTTTTGCCCCACTGTATATATGATATGACGATCGTTTTACTCAAATGAAATGGTCAAATGCTCATGAAGTGACTCTCCGAGCAGTTCTGGGGATGTTGTTCATGTATTTATGTCCTCATTTAGTGAGACGGCAGATGCTGAAAACACCGCGAGCATCACACGCTCGAGTATGTATGTGTGCAGTAAATGAAACCGCACGTCTGTGTCATTCATTAACAGAGATGCAGAACATGCAGGATTCATATTTAAATAGTGTTTTTGCAGCTTAATATTTATAGATACTAGTCCATAGCGCGAGTCGATTTAAGTGTACTGACCTACTTTTGATTAATTCATCCAAACTTCGACAAATTCCATGACATTCCACGTTATACAGTAAATTCCATTATATGACTGCATTCCGCGATTCCGCCTGCATTTTCCGCATCGCGGACATCATAGGTTATATTTAGGTGTTTTGCAACTTCAGTGTAGTGGATTGTGATTTATTGCAACTTCAGCAACGTCTGCATCTGCCTTACCTGGCTTTGAGAGACAACTGATGCGTGATCACTGACGCAGCTCCAGTTAGCAAGTGCTTTCGGTGTGAGACTGCCTTCAGTTTTCCGCGTTGATTGGTCGGACTCGTGACTCCCTACATATCAGATGAGCGGTGGGCGGAGATTGCTCTAGGCCACAGAGTGTTGAGCTCAGACAGGCTGCATCGGAGCCAAATAGCACATTTAAAAATTAAATAATTTCACCTGTATTATTTATTCACCAATAAATAATGTCACCTGTAAATAGTATGTTTGTTTGCATAATAAAAAATTAAACAAATTATTTTTTCGGCAAATCTGTTTTGAAAATGGCCGATATCGATAATCGTAAAAATGCTTAACATCGGCGCCGATAATCGGCCAGGCCGATACTCGGTCGACCCCTACCACAGGTGAGTACATCACTGCTGGAGAGAGCCAAGCCGCTGTTCCTTTCACCATAGAAATTGGAAGGGATTTCGACCTTCAATCGAAAGATTTGCTTCAAGTCTTTCCTATTTGTTGGCAATAACGATGGGGAAGCGGGCCTTCTGGAGAAGCATCCCAGCTTGACACATCCCAGTGTGCATCTGCATTTTCTGCATCCCAGCGTGACACCAGCCAGCTCTTCCCGCCAATTACGTTACGCAACAGACGGGAAGAAACTGGCTCAACGCGGAGACTGTAAAATCTCGCAAAGGTGTTTGGTTTCACACAGCCATCAGCTCTACAGATGACTGCCAGAGAGGCGCCGTGCGCCAACGCATAGGAGGAGGCAACACTCCATATGAAGTGAGCCCTCACCCACAGGGGGCACGGCTCGCCTTGAGATTGGTACGCCAAGGCGATAGCATCCACTATCCAGTGGGAAAACCTCAGCTTGAAGACAGCCTTCCCTTTCTGCTGACCTCCGTGGCAAACAAAGAGCTTCTCAGAGCTCTTAAAGCCCGATTCGAGATTCGCAGATCCAGAATTGGCCGAAGGCCACCGTCTTTCTTAGGTACGATGACGTAAGGGCTGTAAAACCCCTGCCTCATCTCGGCTGGAGGGACCGACTCGATTGCATCCTTTGCCAGGAGGACAGCAATCTCCTCGCATAAGACAAGTGCGTCTCGGACTGCCACCGAAGTCTCGAGAGCGCCGCTGAGCTTGGGAGGTCGCCTGGCGAACTGAATCGGATAGCCAAGTTGGATTGTGCGAATGAGTCAGCAGGACGGTTTGGGCAGCGTAAGCCGCACACCCAAACTCTGTGCACCAAAGGGACATTCGGCATACTCGCGGTGGTGTAATGGAGGGGAGCAGAGCTGGATGGTACAGAAGGTGTTGCGTTCTGACACATCCCCGCCGAACTCCCCAGGGGACTGGCCAGATAATCGTGGAGAGTCATTGCGTCTCCCAACCACAATCTCTTGGCTACTGGCAAGAGAGGGTGTCGTAGACGAGAGTGTTGAGGCAGTGCGTCGCACACTGTCAGCCCACGAGCCTGAGAACCCGGAGGAAAGGGAAATTGCTCTTTCGTTAACAATGTAGTTACCAGAATGAATGATTCTCTCCCTGCACTCCATCTAGGGAAGGAGCGGCGCTGTCCTTGCCATCTCCTGAGATCGAGCAGCTTACCACATCTCCGGGTTGCCCGTATCAGGGGCGCTTAAGCGCTTAATCGGGGCCAGCTGGAACACGGGGGGCGCCGCACTCCTGCGAGAGGCTCGATGCTCTGGCCTAGGTGACGATTCAGCATGGGGCGGAGCAGCTCTGGAGGACACAGGAGGGCGCCCACGGCGATGAGCAGACTGGGGCTTGGCCTGGAGCGGAGCGGAGCGGTGGAGGATGGTGCATCACGCCGGGGCAAGATGTGTTGGATGGCCTCGATCTGCTTCTGTACTGCCGAGAACGGCTGGACACAATCCTCGACAGTGTCGCCGAATAGTCCAGCCTGGGAGATGGGAGCGTCGAGAAAGCGCACTTTGTCGACATCGCTCAACTCAACCAGGCTGAGCCACAGATGGTGATCTTGGACCACAAGTGTGGACATCGCCTTCCAGAGGGACCGTGCTTTGACTTCCGTTGCCCGTAGGGCAAGGTCAGTCGCTGAGTACAGCTCCTGCGTCAACCTTGGGTTGGTACGACCCTCGTGCATTATAATGCCTTGGCTTGGAGTATTCGCAGGATAGCTGTGGCATGCAGGGCAGAGACAGCATGGCCCGCAGCACTGTAAGCTTTGGCCGCGAGCGGCCGTCAGCCTTCAGGCTTTGGACGGGAGACAAGGACACTTCAACAAAGTGGCAGCGTTTTGTGGGCACAGGTGCACTGCAACCGCACTCTCCACCTGGGGAATGTCAACGTAACCCCTAGCCGCCCCGCCATCGAGGATAGCTTCTGGCCGTAAAAAGGGGCCGTCCACGACTTAATCGGCTCCCCATGCATATCTGGGAAGAAAGGAACCAGGGCAGGGCGTGGTCGCGAGCCACAGCCCGTGCCGAGAAACCAATCATCTCACTGTGAGGGCTCGGGACTGGGAGGTGTGCACGCCTCCAGCCCCGATTCTCGCGATGGCCCGGGAAAGCACGATTGACAACTCTGGGTCCGATTCGGCTGCGGCACCCGAGGGGGGCAGTCCCGCCGAATCTTCATCCTCAGTGGACGATTGCCCATCCCCCGATGCTGCGATCGACATCTGATCCTCTATCGGCGCACTGAATGAAACGCTGGGCACTGTGAGACGGCACAGCAGAATCACAGAGGAGCTGCACAGAACAGCTGCTGCGGGAGGAGTGAAAGGCTTCCCACTCTCTGTTACCCTCAGATCGCCCAGAGCACTAGCTGATGGTTTTCTGCTCGTGGCAGAGAAGCCAGTGTGGGTAGAGACAGAGGGAGCCCCTCCCATCCCCGTGAGGAGAGAGAGGCGCGATCACTGCGCTCCCATGGTTACACGCTCGGAAGGAATGCATAGACCATCCACGAAGACAACGATCGTGGCTGTCGACGGAGAATAGGAAACGACTACAACCAAGAGGATACGGCCGGAACGGCGTCTTTAAAAAGACGCGAACCAACTGTGATTTGCTCTTTTAGGAAATCTGCTCTCTTAGTTGAATCGCTGCAGACAGGGGCACCTCTGTTCACACCGTGACGCCAACCAGAACAGCTTCCAGACAGATGATGAATGGCTTTGTGGAGATCAACACGTTCATCCACTCGGCTCTGATGCAAAAATCTGATGAGTGGATGATCGCTATTTATACCCGTGTACATGGGGGGTGGCTCAGGTAATGTCGTCACGACATAACTCGTAGTGACCGACAGATAGGGAACTAGACCATGGCAGTCAAAAACAGCCCAAAGTAGCCTAATCCTAAATATCAAAACTCATAATATGTCATTTAAATACCTAAAATACATATTTTACGGTCATTGTTGTGTACATTGATCACAAACACAGCTAAAAAGCTTCCTACCAGTAGCCCTCCCTCACAAAACGTAACATCTAGCGCAGTTTTAGCATACGTAGAATGTAAAATGTTTCAATGCAAGCATTTCAGTCAAATGTAATTTATGCAATATTTCAAACATTTAATCCACGGGGGGGAAATCAACCCATTGCAAATGTTTAAAGGCAACCAAATTTTTGGGTAAAAAAACACTGCACCCAACTTGGACTTGACAACCTTGCATCCAACATGAGCTGCAGGAGTCAGGTTTCACTGATCACGGGTCGAGAGTAAGGAGAGACGACGGGCAAGGCCATAGTGGAGGATTTGCTGCACAACAGATCCTGAGCTCATTGAAAAATATCTGTTCGTGTAAAATGTGCTGACAAAGTGAGTGTTCATTCAAAAGCAAATTAAATATCCACATATTGATAGTGGCTCCCTGATGTGTCAAAAATTGTATGAAATATTATAATGTTTGCGGTAGCGGTCAGGACTAGACACAAAAAACGCAGGAATGGGCGGTAATGGTCAGAAATTAAGTAGGAGCAGGTGGGAGCGGGATTACGAAAACAGTCCCACGCAGGGCTCTGCTTGGTGGCACGAAGACATGTGATCTGTGGCACTGCCTCTGTGTCTAATCCCTCACCACAATCCATGTCTTTGAGCAGGCCAGACTAGTACACCTACAACACCCCTATGGTGTAGAGTGACGCACCAGAATGACCTACTGATACATACAGTATGCCCTGACAACCAAGCTAGATGTAACCGTATACAACTTGGAAGGTATAGCAGGTTTTCCTCCTGGCCAATGAGATTGATGTGTTTTCAAACATGCTTCATAGGAGCCTTATCGACCACTTGGCAAATTGATTAGAAGTGGGACTCTTCTGGGCTTGGCTGCATGAAAACCATAAAGTGGTTTAACTTAAGGGAGACTCTTAACCTTTACTTCAACTACACAGCTGTACTACAGATCCAGAAAAGTCTTATTTCTCTTTTTCTATTATTAAAGAGAAGAACATTTGGTTTAAAACATATGCAAGTATGCTGTAATATCAGCTAATACCTTAAGAACATAAGGAATAGTTCAGCTAAAATCTCAGTCATTGTTTACTCACCCTCATGTCATTAGAAACCAGCATGAAGCCTGCATTTGGGGACAATGAAGGATTCAGAGGTGAAAGAATTCCTGATCCTGTCCTTGCAGTTCCAATCCAAACCCAAATGACTTTCTTTCTACAGAACACAAAATTTGATAATTTAATGAATGTCCAGTTGGATGGATTCATTACAATGGCAGGATATTGTGACTCACATTAAAGCTCAATAAAGCACAAAATGGCACATTTTACATTAGTGCAATGACAGAAGAAGCATGGGTACAATATGCTGGAGTGGGAAGCGCTAGACCAGGGTTCCTCAAATCTTTCCATGGAGGTCCGATCTGCTGCAGAGTTTAGCTCCAACCCTGATCAAACTCACCTACCTGTGATTTTCTAGTGATCTTGAAGACGCTGATGAGCATGCTCAGGTGTGTTTGATTAGGGTTAGAGCTAAACTCTGCAGGAGTGGGCCAGATTTGAGGATCCCTGCACTAGATGGTTAGGGTGATTTTCACCAAAAACGAACATCTATAAAATGATCAGTGAGCTGTATGGACATAATAGTGTGCTTTATTAGGCATTAAAGTGAGTCCCTAAACAGTCTTCATGTTCCACAGAAGAAAACAAGTCATTTAGGTTTGGACTGGAAATGCAAGGAGAGCACCAATTCCTTTTGTATTTCTTCTGAATCCTTCAGTGACCCAAATTTAAACAGACACATATCTTTTAATTTACGCAAGAAGAAAAAAAAATCATAGGTCAATTCCACAATTCACAAAAGTTTGGTATATATTATCTAGAGATAATATGACAAAAAGTCATCAAAATGTTTTAAAAAGTTATGCGTTCGTACCTTTTTGGTGGTGATCCATTACCATTCTCAGGATTGAGTCTTTTAAATTGGACTATTTTGGCATTGTGCTTGGGCCTCAATGATTGCCACTTTCACTCAGAATTATTAAATGTAAAATTCAATGTTGTGTGTGACAATGTGTTTTTCACATTCATTACAAAAGAGTCACTTTTAGCTAGATGGCTTATCTAGCTAGTGTTTGGTGTTTCTGCCATGTACCTCTCTAATGTCAGGTGTGCATCTTTCACTCTCAGATCTGACCGATGTTAATGTTTTATATCAATTAACTCAAAATGGATTAATTATGGAATTAGCCTGTTTACCTGACAAATAAATTATATTTATATTTATTATACTGAAATAAATAACTGTTATATGACATATTTGATTTTATTCAGAGATTTGGCCTTTAATGGAGAATGGCACACTTCAACTGGGATTTCAGAGTAAATTACTTTGGTTTTAGTTTAAGCAACTGTATGTAAATTTTTTCCCTTGAAATATCAGTATCAAACCCATTCTGTTGGTAAACTGACTTCTAATAAATTGCCTTACGACAGTGAATTCAACTGACTTAACTCTAGGAAGCTCCACAGCCGCATTAATACACAAAACTGCATATGGTTGCATTAAGGGTAAATAACAGGTAAAAGAGTGACAGCATAGACTTTTCTTCTCGCAATCTTTCTTTTTAAATGTATTTTGCATCAAACAATAATTCTTGTTTAAAGTAATAAAAACATCTAGGTATGTATCAGAAAGGTTGGACGCAGAGAAAAGAGAAAGAAAAAAGGATACACTTAAAAAAATGCCAGGTGGTAAAATGCTCTAAGAATGTAAACCATCATTAAACAAAAGAAGAAGAACGACGTAAGACACACTTCTGTTTTCATGACTCCTGGATTCGCTTTGAACCTGTTGAACCTCAAATTTGGCACACATATAGTCTATAGTCTACTCGTCAAAAATCATAATTATGAATGTCATTATACATTTGTAAAACCTTGGCCTTGTTTTAAATAAAGTATAATCTGAATATGGCAGGGCTACAGATAAAAAAAAAAGTCTAGGAAGCTATTGATGCCTAAAATGAAACTTTGTTGTTGTTGATAATTGTAGTCATTAGTTTTTTTTAGTAATTTAGCAGATGCTTTTATCCAAAGCGACTTACAAATGAGGACAACAGAAGCAATCAACCAGCAAAAGAGCAACAACATGCAAGTGCTGTTACAAGTCTTGGTTAGCCTAACGCAGTACACATAGAACGTTTTTTTTTTTAGTAAACGAGTAGATCGAATATAGAAAAAAGAAACCTAGTGTTTGTTGTTGTTTTTTAACAAAATGCAAACATATGCATCTACAGCAGAGGGGGGCAAACTACGGCCCGCGGGCCATATACGGCCCGCTGAACACTTTCATCCGGCCCGCGAGGGAGTTAAAAAAAAAAATGCTGCATTTGAGTAACGGTTTTGGTTCAGAATTACTAATTTGATGCAATATAAGGGAACGCCATTTGATGGCAGTATAGCACGCGGTACAGTTAGCGCCTACAGTAGAATTAGAATGCACTCGGCACGCAGTAACTCGGACGTTAATGAGTGAAAATGAGTGTGGCGAAAAAAAGAAAAGTGGACTCTGAATGTCGTGTGTTCAAGGAAGAATGGACAACAAAATACTTCTTCACCAATATCGGACAGAAGGCGGTATGTCTAATATGCCAAGAAAGTATTGCGGTTTTTAAAGACTACAACCTCAGTCGTCATTTTTCAAGCAAGCATTCGAATTATGGTGTCAACCTGTCACCTGCAGAAAAGGCAAACAAGTATGAAAGTAATTTTACGTCATAAAGATTTGCATGCGTATGGTAAGATTTGTGAAACTGTACATAAGACTGCAACCGCAAATAAAATTTGCAAGCGCAAGAGAAGCTTTGTAAAGGTGTAAATCACGTTTTAAGCGCAAGAAAAAAATATTTGCAGCATTTTGCTATTACTAGTAAGTGTAATTCATGTTTTGTGAAACTGCAACTTCATGCTGACACTAAATAAATATGATCTGCATTCTTATGACTTCCATTTTTCCGCGCTTACACTTTTGGCACGTTTTTTTCGCCAAAATACGGTCAAAAGCACTGCGAACAGTGATTTGCAAGCGAAAACAGCAGTTTAAAGAACTGCAAACCGGATTGACCGCGTAGAACCAATCTGTATGTGTAAAAAAACAGACTGCCACATGTCTAAATGACTTGTTGTGTATGTAGGGTAAAAAGTTCCCGAGATAATCCGATTTGTACAGCTCCGTCTTTCTTTTTCCTGCGCTTGCAGTTTTGACACGATTCTCTCACTACCTGAGATTTGCAAGCGCGAAGGGGAGGCGGGTCCACCTTCTTGTAGCCAATCAAATGAGGCTCTCGCTGACTCCCCATTTACTCTTATCTGATTGGTTCAAATAAACACATCAAACGCCAAGACATTTATCTTCATTTAGTTCGGGAACGTTCTTGCTGCCAGAATGATACTTTTATCGTACACATGCAGTAAAAAACAAATAAATACCAACTTAATTAAAACATATTTTATAAGTCGTGTACCATTAAGCTAGACTCGCATGTGTCCTGAGGATCTCTACATCAAAGATCACTCCAGACTTTGACACCCTTTCAAGGAGAGGGAACCAGGCTCATTGTTCACATTAACACACTCATAACCATGACTTGGAAAGACAAACACTAAGCTTCTCCTTCAGTTTTTATCAGACATAGTTTAATGATGACTGATATGTACATACTAATAGCAGTGCAAATTAAATTGTCTGTTGTAAATTTGACTCAAAAATAGATATTAAATGAGAATTTTTGTTTAATGTGACAAATGTTTCTGTCAGATAATACATTTTCCATGCATACCGCCTCTATAAATAGAAGTTATTTTATCAAGGATTTGTTATTTTATAAAGTTTTATGATGATTGATATGTACATACTAATAGCAGTGCAAATTACATTTTCTGTTGTAAATGCGACTCAATAATAGATATTAAATAAGAATTTTAGTTTAATGTGTTAATGCGACAACTGTTTCTGTTAGATAATATTTGTTCCATGCATACCTCCACTGTAAATAAAAGTTATTTTATCAAGGATTTGGCATGCGGCCCTTCACTTGGTCTGCAAAACTTGATGTGGCCCTCTGGTCTAAAAAGTTTGCCCACCTCTGATCTACAGTATACTACGGTTTAAAAAGTTTGGTTTCAGCTATTTTTTTCTTTTCTTTTTTTTTCAGCAAAATAACATTAAGTGAAAGTAAACATTCATAAGGTTACAAAATATTTCTATTTCAAATGTGGTTCCTTTCATCAAAGAATCATGCAAAGAAAACGTGTCACAATTTCCACAAAAAATATTAAGCAGCACAACTGTTTTAATACTGAAAATAGTAAGAAATATCTCTTGTGCACCAATTCAGAATATTAAAATGATTTCTGAAGGATCATGTGACACTGAAGACTGGATTAATGACTGCTGAAAATTAACATTACAGGAACAAATAATTCATTAAGCTATTTTACATTTTAATAATATTTCACAATGCTACTGTTTTTCTGTATTTTTGATCAAATAAATTCAGCCTTGGTATGTATACACAAGAGAGAGATTGTCAAAAACATTCAACAATTGTATAGTATCAAAACTCTTGAGCGGTAGTGTATAAAATGCATAAAGAAATACTGTATCAGTTGTAAAAAAAAAAGAGGCTTATACCACTACATTTATTTAAAAATGTAAAAACTTAGTAAAAACACTCAATAAAGTGCTTAATTTCGACGAGCGCATATCTTCCTACTTTAGCTTTTAACAACAGTCACTGGCATGTTGTGAATATTTACCTGTGATTAATTACACAACAAATCAGTAAATATGCTAATGTGTGTTTTACATTACAGGTAACATTTCCCGGTTTCATTTCTGAATCAAATATAACTGGAAAATGACTCGCACTTAAGTGAACTCAGTAACAGATCTGAGAAATGAAGCGATTTATCCAAACATTCGGATTAAAGGTCATCGCAACTTTCGTCCGAAATTTTCGCATGTTACAAAATAAATACGACCTCGCATTGTGTCAATCACGTTTACACACTGCCTCCGAAACTTTCGTCCGTCATAAAAAAATGCGGATCAGGTTTGATTTTCTGCATTTTGGTAGGAAAGGATGAGGAATACGAAAAACCTAAAAACTCATGTGAACATTTCGGACTCAGTGTGCAATGACCTTAACATGGTAAGTTACTTGTATTGTGTGTTTATTGTGGCAGTCTGGGTAGGACACAGTGTAAAGGGAGATATGAGTTGTTCAAATAATCTACCCCAAAATCAACATTCTGTCCCCCTCGTGCCATATCTAATATGATGTTCTTTTGCGTTTTCTGCAGACAAAATGCATACAGGTTTTGAATGACAATTTGGGTGAAATATCCCTTTAAGCTGTTGGCAAAGACCTGTTTCTTTGCATGGCAATAACACAACAAAAGTGATTCTCTGAAAACAAAAGCATATGGGACCAGATCCATTTGTCCTGGTCTTTATTATCCCATGCAGCTCTTGACTCTCTGCTTACCTTGAACTCTAAGAGGTTTTGCATCTGTTCCATCTCAGTGGTCAACATCATGTCACCATCATCATCATCATCATCATCTTCGTCAATGATTTCAATCTTCTAGAAGAAAGTTTCATGTTTGAGTTAGCATTAAACCGTTAAACTTTGGTTATGTTGAGTAATATGTGCTCATACCACATGTTTAGCAGAGGTTGAACCATCTGATTCATCATTTTCTTTCAGGTATAAATCACTGGCTCCATCTTTAAAAAAGGCAAATGTACAATTACTAGACATAATAGCTTAAAGCAATCGTGTATTCTGTGTTAATGATGTAATTAAATATCAGTACACCACGTGCATAATTATTAGGCACGTTGATATTCTGATTATTATTTTTTTTTCTGAAATTATTAAATCCCCATGATAAATATTTAAAACTAATGCGATACAGAAATTGCAACGTTAAGGCATGATCATTGGACAGAAAAAAAAACAGGTGGGGAAGAAAATACACATATGTGACCCTGGACCACAAAACCACTCATAAGTGTTAATTTTTCTGAAATTGAGATTTATGCATCATCTGAAAGCTGAATAAATAATCTTTCCATTGATGTATGGTTTGTTATGATCAGAAAATATCTGAAAATCTGGAATCTGAGAATGCAAAAAAATCGAAATATTGAGAAAATCATCTTTAAAGTTGTTCAAATTAAGTTCTTAGCAATGCATATTACTAATTAAAAATTAAGTTTTGATATATTTATGGTAGGGAATTTACAAAATATTTTCATGGAACATGATCTTAATATTCTAATGATTTTTGGCATAAAAGAAAAATCTATAATTTTGAGCCATACAATGTATTGTTGGCTATTGCTACAAATATACCTGTGCTGCTTATGACTGGTTTTGTGCTCCAGGGTCACATATTAACTGCAAACTGCTTTTTTGGCTCATTTTATCAGTAAAGGTAAACATGCCTAATAATTCTGCACAACTAAATACAAGGAGTTTTTCACTTCCAGCCTTCATAGACAATTATATATTACTCATAAATTATTAAATACAAAATTAATAATGGTTATTAAGATTGATGTGGTTTGGAATTGGTAAAATGTGCTTAGAAAAAAAATCATATGAATGTAATAATTATGCATGTAAGTGTTCGCATTTATCAACAGCATGAAAATCACCCCCACCATCAGACAAACAGAGCGACATGACGTCATTGTGTTCGCTGGCCGCTCCTAGCTCTGGAGTCTGGCGCTCGTCTTCAGGGATGTGAGGGGAATGAGGTGCGGTCTGATTTGGGAACGTGGCCGGTCCTCCTTTAGGTGGAGGAATTTCAATGCCCATCAAACGGTACTTCCTTCTGCGGTTACCGATCCACGTCTGGCAAACACAGATTTCAGAAAGACCTTTAGCACTTATGTGATGACTTGGAAACAATGGATTTTGAGAATAATGTGAGATTAATGCAAGGATGCACGATATTATAGGACTGTAGTGACTTATATATAGTTTATTTATAGTTATTTTCAAAGGTTCAATGTACTGTCATTATAAAATAACTTCCTTATTGTTTATTTAATTCTAACAAATTGCTAAGTTTGCAAAGTTATTGTTAAAAAACATTGAACATAAAAATAATTAGCATATAATTTGCGCACAGGAGAGACTTTGTGTTGTTTCCAAACAAAAGGAAATATATCGGTATCGGCTATCGGCCCGATATGAAAAATTATGCCGATATGTCTTGCCGATAAGAGGAATACGTTAACTCACATGGGCTTAGGGTGGGCTAGTGATTAGATCACGTCAGAAATGTTTTAATTCCCTAGGGGGCGCTGTTGGCCTACTAATAAATGAAAGCAAAATACACAAATAACATTTAGGCAGTGTTTCTGATTAAATGAAGCAGTAATTGATGTCATAAAATCATGAGTATGTTTTGATTTAAAGGTCAGATACTATAGCTTACATATTGTGCACGGGAGAGACTTTGTTGTTTCCAAACAAAAGGAAATATATCGGTATCGGCATTCGACCGAAAAGAGATTAAAAATAACGGCATATCGGCAAAAATCCAATATCGTGCATCCCTAGTAAAGAGGCATCATTTTATATGATAGAAGTCGTATGATTGAGAAACAAGGTTATGCAATATCATCTGCAATATGCAATATCTATTGTATATAAATGTTCTACAGTCTATACACAGTATTAAGTTCAATTACATAAGAAGAAACTGTAATTAAATTACAGAAAAAAGAGTAATCCCGTACTTTACTTTTTCAAGGGTAAATTAATTAAATTACAGTGACTAACTACACCCAACACAGCATCTGACATATTTTAAACTGTGTATGAAGCTTATAAAACTGGTGGATATGGGCGTAAAACACCTTGTATTAGAGCAGTAACAGCAGTATGGACATTAGCACTTAAAGACTCCTTGTCAAAACTCAACCCTTATAAAGGACAAATGTCGTGTGCTATTTTGGCACTTTGGGCAAATTCTATAATTGAGGTTACATTTCACATCAAAAAAAAAAATTGCTTTGTCAAAATTACTATTGGTAATATCTGTGGATATATATTTAATCAGTATTTTTAAAAGTTGTAATGCAAAATCTGTAATTTAAGAGACATTCGAGGCAATCTGAAGTAAACTGAAACATACGGTGCACAAAATATTTGTGTGAGATTATGATATGTTTCCATTAATATTCCCAAAATATGATTTTTGTGAAGAAATCATTAGACAAACACCGAGGCGGACAGTAGTGAAGTATTTTTACTCTGCTTTAAAAGTGTCTGTACTTTATCAGACCGTTTTTCTTTATAAAACTTTACTTAAAGCATAATATTGTACTTATTACTGCATATTAAATATAATTTAATACTTAATTACATTAGAAATATATTACTTTCTTACTTTTACTCAAGCAAAAGTCATTCAAAGATTGACTTGAGTACAAGAAAGCACTAAATTTTTTATGTTCTTAAGCATTAAAGGTAAAACAAACAGAACTTTTATTTATGAAATGTAGTGCAGTAAAAAGTATAACATTATGATTTGGAATGTAGTGAAGTAAAAGTTTCCAATGAAAAACACTGATAAACTACAGATACGTTTTAAATGTACTTAAGTAAAGTAAAATACTTCACTACTGTCCGCCTCTGGACAAACATGTAATTGTCATCAATGTGACAACCAAATTATTTAATGACTCTTAGATCTAAACAGAAGAAACTACAACAGCAAGCAGACAGTAACTTAGAGACAAGGACATTTTGATTGAACAAAATCTCTTGACGTTTTTTGGTGTTGTATAGTTTGTGTAAATAATAAATAATAGTGTCAAGTTTTGTGATGTGATGCTGCATCTGTTCGATAGTCAAATGGCATATGAGCCAGAGCTCACAGCAAATGCAAAAACAACAATATTTTGTATTGTGTCACTGTATTTGGCAGTTTAGGTATGAAAAGTAACGTAAAGTGTGATTTCAGCCCAGACTCCTGACCTTGATGATTTCAGTGTCCACACTGAGCTCACTGGCCGCCGCTGAGATCTTCTCTTTGCACAGAGAGCCCAGGCTGGTCATGCCGTTATCCCAGTAGCGCTTCAGCGAGTACAAGTCTCTGTCGCTGAACTGCGTCCTGTCCTGCAGCTTAATAAACACTACACCTTTTATTAAAGCCATCATCAGAAGCTGACAGTAAAGTCTGGTGTGCTAGAGAAGAGCCTCGGCACATCTCAGGCACTCACCGTTCTTTTCCGCGAGTTACAGTGAAGCCAGGGAGCCGACATGTTACTTGTTACCTAAAGAAATACAAAGGAAAACATGTTCTGTAGGCTGTTCAGAGATGTAAACAGCCGGTTTTTGATTCTGTGCTCATCTCCGTGATAAGGTGATCCTTA